>JAVTVY010030124.1:0-13582 GCA_036873755.1 Hanleya hanleyi | reverse complement strand
TTTGAGCGTAAATTCCCGGATAATTTCCGGGAAATTGCCGGATAATTCCCGGAGAATTGTCGGATAATGATTATACTGCAACATGTATATGGTTATGGTATATGGGGATATAAACGCGATATATATGTAATACATATGTTCTTATAAATTATAGAAAAAATTATATTATTGTACAGTTAAAGTTTATTATCAAAAAATTATTTTCTCAATGGTGATGCGTTATAGCGCAGACTGTATATATGCATTCAGACATCTCGTATCATTTGCTGTAGACCATATGGTTATAATTTAAAATTGTAACGGTGAGTGTTAATCTCCTGATATTCCGTTATCTGACCTGCTACCTGCCACTGCGCGAGTGGTCTAATGCGATTATCTCTCAATTGACCACTTCACGGTTATCCGAGTTGTTTACCGTATACATCTGTGTTGACTTTTTGCCCCTGACGGTAAGAATCAGTACATAGCTATATAGTTAAAATTAACCTTGAATTTTAATACCAATTCATTCCATTATCAGGCACCTCTCCTGGTCTATAACTTTATTTGTAGAATGGAGCGGTTTGTCGCTGATACATCGTGTAATCCTTTAGCGTTGTTTACCGTTTTAACTCGATGGCATGAGAACGGATGGTATGTACCGATAGATAGGACATCTTTCCTTCTATAAAACTATGCCGGCGTTCTTGAAATTTTACCAGTTATTATTTTTGTCTTTGCGATTACGAATATTTCTAAAATTTTCTCGAATGACATGGATTCTTTTAAGTGCGATTGCGGCATGTCATTTGCATTTGAGACGAGTTTTCGGGATCACCTCGAAGATCATCATGACATAGCGTATGTGATGGAGAGCCCGAAGAAGATAAAACTTCGACCGGAGCAATGCCGTGTAAGTAAAACCTTAACTCTTGTATTATAAGGATTTTATGATATTTACTAACTGTCGTTTTGGATTATTTTAATAATCAATCATAATTTATGCCATCTTTCTGTCCTTGTTCTCATTGTGCAACTGTTTGATATAATTTCAGGAAAATGCGTGTATTTTGTATTTCGCTATGCGAATATGTGTATTAATCATACAGATATTTTGCGCATTCCATCTATTATCTTTCCGAATTTCTTAGATATTTGTTGGTTTTTATCTTTGCAGACAGCCGAAGACCGATATTTCAACACTTTCGTGCAAATGCCTACGGATCCTATGAATAACGATGCATGGGACTTGTATAATGACCAGGTTGACGCTGCTTGGTTTACCTGGAAATTTGAGCGTAATTTCGGGAGCGACTCGACCCAACCTCCACCCGAACAAGAAGACGAATACTTCAAGGGAGTCGCTTACGAGATGGGAAACGGCGAGATGTTGGTTCCCGAATGTTTCGAAGATCCCATGGTGGAGTTTCATCACTTGACCGACTCCCCTCGACAGGAATATCGGAGAACACGTGTTCGACGTGTAAGACGCATCCCCCATAGCCAAAAGAGATTGGTGAGAAGAAAACTCGACTTTGGCGAAGAAGACGAACTATGCCATAAATGTCGTCAAAAGTCTCGCCAGCGATGTGTTATGTGCTTGAATTTTGTTTGTGCCAAGTGTGCCTGTATGTTTCTAGACTGCCTGGCAACGGTGATAATGTGCGTATTAACGTGTTGTCAGTGCAAGCACTGCAGGACGGAGAAATCCGAGAAATGGCGTGAATATCATCGCCTGTTGAAGTTATACAAAGGAACACATACAACTAATTGAGTCATTCAATGATCAGTCAGTATCATACAGACTTATCTTTAACATTTACATCTGGTTAACGTCCATATCGTTTGATACAGACATACGGAACAATTCAGACAATTCACATATATTTATATTTTAAAGTTATCAAGAATACTGATCAATGAGGTAAGACATCAAAGGACTATTAAATCTTTTCACTAACTCCCTTGAATGTAGCATGTCTTTATTACCAATACTAAGACCCTCATATTTTTGAAGATGTATCACATTGAAATGAATATTGAAAACTGTTTATTATCAAAAATGCATATTCCATATTTCGACATATCTATCTTTTATTCGTTATTGGGGTTGTCAACATTTTCTGCATGCAAGTATATTTTGTAATTCGATCATATTGTTTATATTCGCAATAATTCGCGTATTATGTTCGTCTGAAAGCCACATATACAGACTGAACAGTGTAAAGATGACGTGTATAAATGACAGATGGTCAACTGATAAAAACTGCGTAATGGTGACGTGTATAAATGACAGCTGGTCAGATGGTCAACTGATAAAATGACCAATGCGTATATAAAGACTTCTTATATGCTTCTCACTTTATTCTACGACTGCCGTACCTGTAAAAATCAATATGTATCGACTAATGAGTAATCTCTACGTACAAGTGAGCGGTGAAGGAAATTCTCCTCTAGTAACATTTCAACGTATGCGGCATAATGGGCAGATTCTAAAACCGTACGGTGTTGCTATACGACTGACGAGAGATGGGTGGTTTTCATTCAAACAATTCCTGCCTAGAGTGGATAGAATGATTCAGGCCAAAGAGACGGTTGAAACACCATTCAAGCTACAAGATGATATATACATTAGCACTGCAGCATATCAAGGGGAATGGTTCGTCCACTTAAGAGAATGGTATCTAAAATCACCAACCAATGAGTTGAAACCAGGTCGGAACGGGCACACGCTAAACACATTGTCATTGAGACCAACATGATTGAAATAGAACAGTGTCCCGTCAGCAACGAATTCAGCAAGTCTATCCCAGGACCAATTCTCCCATCTAAACCAGTTGGATCTTCCGTGAGTGATCTACCGAGCGAGAATTTGGTGAATGATAATGGTAGATATTCATACGATGAAGTGGACGGCGTCTCTATGTGCGACATTTTACACCACAACCAAATGGAACAGTTGCATTGTGGCACGTACAATCCTCTAGGGGAGGGACTACTTGACTGGTGAACTCAAAACTCAATGTGAACATTGGAAGAAAGACTGTTTTCATTTCGTCATTCATATATGGAACTGCGTAACGTTCAGATGAATAATAAATTTATGATAAATTTTCATATGGACAAATTGACTGCTGTCAGTTGACTGCTGAAAGAACACTCTGAGCATTGAAAGGACGACTTCATTTCATTATCAATATATGGGTTTATGCATCATTTTAACGTGTCATAAATTCACGAGTAATTCTCATTCAAATATATATATATGTGTCTATTTATTGTTATATCTCTGTATGCATACAGCGTTCGATTACCGTGTATCTATTAGAATTATTAGTAACCCTATTCTGGTCTTCGTTGTGTTTGCCTTATGGATAAGTTTTTGAAAACAGTGTATTACGATCCTCGCCATGCGGCTGCCTTTAGAGGTGTGAATAGTCTGTATCGAGCAGCAAAAGAGGCTGGATATAAGGTTACGAAACGATATGTGAAAAACTGCTTGAGGGGTATTGATCCGTACACACTACACAGACAGGCAAGGAAACGTTTTCCGAAAAACAGAGTGATAGTAAGCGGTATCTCATCTTTGTGGCCTTATAGATCTTTCCCGCTATAGCGAAAGTAATGATGATTACAACTACTTGTTAGCAGTAATCGATGTCTTTAGTAAATTTGCCTGGATTCGTCCACTAAGAAATAAATCGGGTAAAGAGGTAACGGCGGCTTTTGCGAGTATTCTCAGTGAGGGAGTAAAACCCGTTAAAGTCCAGAGTGATGAAGGGAAAGAGTTCAAAAATAAACAATTTCAAAATCTCTTGAAGATCAGTGATATTTCCTTTTACACTACATATAATTCGGGACATGCCTGTATTGTGGAGCGATGGATACGTACATTTAAAGGTTTACTCCATAAATATTTCACTGCATTTAATACAAATCGTTACGTCGAAAGTCTGCAGGATTTAGTTTATTCTTACAACAATTCCTATCATCGCAGTATTAAGTGTAGACCCGCACAAGTGTCAAAATCTAATGAATATGATGTATGGAATATACTTTACAAAGATGTATTTTCGTGCAGACCGGTGAAATTCAAATTTCGCATCGGTCAACAAGTTCGAATAAGCAAAAACAAACTCCGGTTTGAGAAATCTTACCTTCCGAACTGGACTGAAGAAGTCTTTACGATAGCTGAACGTATTCCACGACATCCATCGGTATATAAAGTCAAAGATTATCGGAGAAATCATACAAGGGACATTCTAAGAACAAGAGATAAAATCTGGAAAACAGTATTTAGTCAAATGGCAAGGTTATGAAGATCATTTTAACAGCTGGGTGAATGAACGTGACTTACAAGACGTCTGAATCATGAATCAGTTTTACGTAACTTTGCCCAGTAATGGAAGCATGCAAAGTTATCCTCAAAACAAACCTCAAAGTTACAGAACACACCTATTACAGGGACTTGAACTCGATCATATGTGGGAAATGGCGCTTTCTGAGATCCAGTTCCCAACGAACTGGTTCAATGTGACTGAGGGAGAAAACGATTTCTTCTATTCAACCAGTAATTTGATCAGTCAGAAGGTGACTGTAGCGCCGGGTTTTTATGAAACTAAAGGCGATTTAATAGAAGCTGTAAATACCGCACTAGGCCATAGCTCGAGCATTGTAGTTAGTATGGAAAAACAACGATCTAGATCTCATTTTCATTTAGAGAGAAAATGTTCTCTCTTACTGAAACCGCCCCTCGCATGGGCACTAGGATTTACGGAAACAACATTCATTGATAAATCTATAACAAGTCCGAAAAGAATTGATTTAACTACGGGGGTTAATAGTCTCTTCGTCTACTGCGATTTGATACAGCCTCAGGTTGTTGGAGATACTCGAGTACCTTTACTAAGAGCAGTGCCGATTGGACATCGAAATGGCGATGTTGTCTCAAAGATATTCCTGCAGCCATACTACCTACCATTAGCTCGAACACACTTTCACTCGATTAGGAATTCTCGCTAAGGTTGCTTTGCCCATGCTGAAACAAGGGTTAAAAACTGTCGCTCCCATCGCAAAGCGTACTTTGTTTGGGATTGCTAATGATGTAATGAGTGGTCAGAATTTGAAATCTTCTGTATCCCGACGTGGCAAGCAGGCAGGGAAAGCCGTTACAGGCGAAATATTCGAAAAGGTTGCCGGAAATATAGGTATAAATAGGCCTCGATTAAACAAGCGGACAGTTCGCAAGAGAGCGAATCAACGAGGTAGACGTCTTCGCAGATTAGCTACAGAAGCCTTCTAATTATGGCTTTATTACACGAGAGTTCGGCGGAATGTGTAAAAAGTGAATTGGGTATATTCGACGTACCATTAACCCAAACCTCTATAGACAAGGGCATGTGGGTTGAATTTCTGCCGCTGGCAGTTCTCTCGCATGGAGCCCATATAGAGTTCTTAGTGAAGGAGTCGACCGATTATCTCGATTTAGCGCAAACACAGCTATATCTTAAATGTAAAATTACTAATGAGGATGGAAGTGATTTAGCAGACAACGCTAAAGTAGGTCCGACGAATCTACCTATAGCTTCCCTATTCAGCCAAGTTCAAATAAGTCTTAATGACCGGGTGATAAGCACTGCTGACAACACGTACAGCCACCGTGCCTATCTTGAAACTATCCTTTCCTTTGGACCGTCGGCCCTTAAGTCTCAGCTAACATGTGGGATGTTCGCCAAGGATACACCTGGACGTATGGATGTGGCTGATCCGTATGCCGCCAACCCTAACGCTGGATTGCGTGAGAGGACAATTCCAACGGCTAAGAGCAAAATTTTTGATTTGATAGGTCGAATTCATTCTGATATCACGAGTCAAGACAAACTTATGTTGGGAGGAGTTGATGTGAGATTTAAATTTGTTAAAAATAAAGATGCGTTTGCCTTGATGAGTTCTTTAGATAACGCCTCTTTCAAATTCCAGATAATTCAAGCATCCTTATTTATACGTAAAGTTAAAATCAGCCCAGCCGTCCAACTGGCGCACGAGCGAGCTTTAGATAGAGGCAATGCTCGATATTCGATACGTAGAATCTCCATGAAAGTCATAAATATTCAAGCTGGACTCAGAAACGTACAAAAAGATAACGTTTTTCTAGGACAATCGCCCAGGAAAGTGATATTATGTTTGGTTGACGACGCGGCTTTTTCGGGAACATATAAGTCTAACCCATACCATTTTAAACACAACAATTTATCATTTGTGGCTATATACGTGGATGGGGAACAGATTCCAAGCAAACCTCTTACACCATCTTTTAGCGCGGATCATGGAAATCAGTGCGTGAGAAGTTTTAACTCCTTATTTAGCGGAACAAACAGGTTATATAAAAATGAAGGTATTATAATAGACCGTCAAGACTACCACCAGGGATATACACTATTCGCGTTTGACCTCTCGCCTGACATATCGGAAAATGTGTGGTCATTAGTTAAAAACGGGAACCTGCGAATCGAGTTACAGTTCAGAGAAGCTACTACAACAACGCTGAATTTATTGGTATTTGCTGAATTTGACAATATAATAGAGATAACTAAGCGTCGAAATATCATCATTGACTACTGAGGATGAATGGACAAGAAATAAGGGAAATACTACAGCATGATTCATTATTGAGAATGTACAGCTTAGGGGTATACGCAGTCGACAAAATCCCGTTATATATTCCGTGGTACCCATTCTCTTATGTTATTAACATTGAACCTAGTTCCGAACCTGGCCTTCACTGGTGTGCATTTTTTTCATGAAAGCCCGAGAGATGTCGAATTTTTTGACAGTTATGGTATATCACCGGCAACGTATGGGATTAACGTCGAGTGCCAGTTTTCAACAAAACGGTTACAGAGTTTGTTTAGCACAGTTTGCGGACAGTATTGCATATATTTCCTTATACAGAGAAGTCTTGGGATGAAGTTCGACAACATCATTAACAACTTTTCATCCGATACTCATTTAAACGATACCAGCGTAAATGATTTCATCAATGATCGATATGATAAACAATATCCGACAGTTGATGTTGATTTTATAAACTATAGAACTCTGTATATGTAATAAAGAAAACTAACTAATATTATACGTATTTGTCTTATTTTTCTTTATTTCTCAAGTGTGATAGATACGCATTTAATACATTTAATATTCAGTCCATCGTGGCATCATACTACGTGTCACCATTCGTCTCGGGGTTTGACTCCTCGGATCGGTCCATGGCAACATGGGACGCGGGAACTGCCCCGAAGGTGTAGTAGCACTGCCTTGCAGTGTTCGTGGTGCTGCGGTATAATGTCGCGCGACATTAGGAATTAAGCTCAAGGGTACTCCTATATCTCGTAATATATCCGATACACGCTCCCAACCAACAGGGTTGAATTTCTTTCGAGATACCATTAAATCATTTATTAAATCTACGATATTACTATGATCGATAACTCGCCCATCCACACTAACGGTACCTCTAGAATCCCACGATATACGGTCGGGATGTTGTTTTAGTAAGTTCATTAAACTTTCTGCTTTTCGTCTGGTGTTGGCTGGAGTGTGTAGAAATACCATATCCTCCATTGTCAAATTTTCTGGCTGGGGTTTCGACGGTGAACTAGCATCTGGATGCAGCATATTGAAATATCTCTGTTGGTTTTGCGAGTATAGTTTCATACGCGTATCAGGGTGTAGGTCTTCTCGGTTCAATATCGATTTCATGGAGCTCTCTAAGTCTTGAACAACAGCTTCTCTGGGGTGGAGGTCACGTGGCTTTCTATTTATTTTCTCGAAGTCACTCTCGGTGATTAGAACAAGTTTCTGAGTATGTTCCATTTCAACTAAACAAACTTCCAAGAATTTGAATTACGGGAGATAATAAAGCTCCTAAGAAACCACCGTGCTGCAATAGAAGTTTTCTTTTGGTTTTCAGAGACTCTCTCCTTTTCACTAAACGCTTAATGACAGGTTTACCCTTTTTACTCCTCAGCCCCTACGGGCTAAGGAGTATTGTTGTGGCCCCAGCAGTGTGTCTGTCCGTCTGTCCGAGCCGTATCTCGAAAACTATTTCGAGGAAGTTCTTGAAACTTACAGGTTATGATCCTTTTATTTTTTACTTGTGCCTTTGAGACTTTCAGGTCAAACCGGTCATTATTTATTTTTTTACAATTTTTTTTATTTTTCTACCATTTTCCAGTCTTCTAAAAGGGGATCTGGAAGTATGCATACATTAGCCCCACTTTTATACCGATTTACATGTAGCCTATCAAAGAGCTCCATAGTAAAGTTGTGTTTCAGCCATTGGTTCAGTGTAGTGAATGACTGGCCATTGGTTTGGTCTAGAAGTCTATATTTTTCTGCATATTCAGTAACACGGTATTGCCAGACTAATTGTCGTATCCCTACGCTGTTGAGAAAAAAATAGTCTGACATTAAAACTGTGAAAATCGAATTGTTATTTCGCCTAAAAGTTCTCAGAATGGAGTTGAACGATAATAAACGCCTGTTTTATCGGAAAAGGGCAACTTGTACTTTGTCTTGTAACAGAATTGTAGGAACCCGTGAGATTCTGTCAAAAACGAAAGTAGTCAAAAACGAAAGTAGTGCCCATGTGTTTATGCTTCCTGCCAACACATCCGATGATGGGAGTTGAGTTTTCAGTTGTAAAATGAACTGTGGTCGTCGGCCAGTACAAGTGGTGTCTCGCATAACAAGTCCTCTAAAATATACTTCATGGAAGATAGCGAAAGGTATGGCCAACCCAATAAATTAACGCAAACATCATCATCGTTGCTGCTGCATGTTGTTGTTGTTGTTGTTGTTGTTGTTGCACTGACGCTAATGCATTACCAACGGAGATTCGTCAGGGGAGTTTCAAAATTCTATCTCACATAATGATGGGATGTGATTTTCGGCTATCGGAGCCAGTTTTTCTTAGAGAAGTGAAATTCTCCACAGTACCTGTATGTAATTTGTGCATTTTTATTCTGAAATTTGACGGAAATCTGTTCAGGATCAAAGAAAATCTCCAATACCTCACGTAGGGGTTTTTTTTCAAAGCACAATGAAGTTGGGCTTGCAATGTTGTAACATTGTGACTAGGCACTATGTCGAAAATAACATGTGAGGTATTGAAGGTTTGTTCTGATTCTGAATAGATTTCCTTCGAATTTCAGAATAAAAATGCACAAATTACATAGAGATACTGTGGGGAATTTCACTTCTCTGAGATGAACTGGCTTCGATATTTAGCCGAAAATCCCATCCCATCGTGATACAGCTCAGTAATTTTCGGTGGAAACATTGGCGGCCATCTTTAATTGATGCAAAATCTTTAATGATATATATCTCTGATACCATTCAAGTGTTCTATACGAAACTTGGTATGTAGCATCGATCAAGAGACCTGCAATGTATAACCACATCAGTTCCTCTGAGTGGCGGGAAGGATGGGCTGCCATCTTTAATTTATGCGAAATCAATGATGATCTATATCTCTGATACCGCGTTCAAGTGCTCGATGTAAAATTTGGTATGTAGTACATCATTGATGTATCAATAGACAGTTCTGGTTTTTACCCCTCGGCCAACTTTGGCCTAGGGGTATTGTCATCATGTACGGCTGTCCGTCCGACGGTTACCGCGATATCTACAGAACCGTTTCATGCATGGCAACCAAACTTGTTACATCTATTTATCTTCACGTAAATCAGAAGCCTATCGAAAATGAGTCATCTCGGACAATATTTTGCAGAGTTATGCCCCTTTTACAAATAAAAATCCATTTATGATTTGTTATTGTGATAATTTCAGAACTGTTCCATATACAACATCCTAACGTGATACAGTTGTTTCTCTTGACCTGAACTAGATGCCTATCGAAAACGAGACGTGTCAGAAAGTATTTTGCAGAGTTATGCCCCTTGTCCACTTATGATTTGTTATTGTGATAATTTCAGAACCGTTCCATATACAACATCCTAACGTGAAACAGTTGTTTCTCTTGACCTGAACTAGATGCCTATTGAAAATGAGTCGTGTCAGAAAGTATTTTGCAGAGTTATGCCCCTAATAATTATGTCTAATAAAATCCACCAATTCCTATGTTCAGTTTGCATATAATTTCTAAATCATGTTTGTATACTATCACATTTATTTATTGATTGGATGACTGATTTATTGATTTATTCTCTTACACAATGCGAAGGACAAATGTATATCTATAGTGTATGTATTTATTCCAGAAACAAATTGATTTAAGGGGAGGAAAACTTTTTTTTTCAAAGAAAGTACACTTACAATACCAGGGGTAAATAGTTCTTCCGATGTTTTTGTCAGTTTTTGCCCGGGACTTCGATTCCAATACCAACAACTGTCTACTTGAAACGACTACTCTTAAAAATTAACAACTGAAAGTTAATGAATCAACTGGATTATTTTGAAAATAGTTTCGAAAATGAAAGTGATCAACACGAACAACAACAAAACAACACACAGATAGTCGACACTGTCATTTGACGATCTGAAAATGATCTTTTTTTTAATGTGGTTGATTCCTTTACTGAACTTCATTTTTGTCCTGCCTCTGTAGTCTACATGGTGTCATTCTTTTAGCAGGTTAAGGAAAAGCTGCTCAATTCGGACAGCTAAAGTATAGGCTGATCTAGTTGAACAAAAGCTATTTTATTGCTTTCCATTTTATTTTGTCGAGTTAAATTCCCTTGAGGCGTTTTATCAACAGGAGATTTTCTGATTGCACCCTTGTCTCTCGCTCCATTTTTAAGTTCAATGAGAGTTCAAAGAATACTGGATATCTGCTTGAAGTGGAAATTAAAATATTGTCTGGTTGAATTTCATGTGAAAAGCCAATAGGGCACAGGTGATGAAATCAAATAATTTAATTCTAAAGCAATATAAAAGAATTAAATATTCTTTAGTTGTCCCCCGATACGCAAGTGGGAGGGGGACTTGGAAATACTACCCGTCTGTCTGTTCGTCCGTCCGTCCTTCCGTCCGTTCGAACCATGTTGTGAACGCGATATTTCGAGAACAATTAAAGGTGAAATGCAAAGGTTTGTCTAAATCACGTGATATTTGCAGTAAGATTGGATAAATAATGTGTATATTAATTTCATTTCAGTTTTAAAACATTTGCTTAAGCCTAATAAAGTTAAAAATTAAAAAATGTAACGCTGTATTATTTACGAAATTTTGATCTGTACATGATTACCTCCCCCTGGGGGCGCTGCGATACGTGACGTAGCAGCGGAACCAGCACAGGCTGCACAACATGATGTAGCTGCATTGCATTGTATGGAAATAGCTCACATAGATAAGCTAGGCTATTGCTCACGAAGCCCTTGCTTGTGTCATTCACGTTCACTGAAACGCATTAACAGGTTGGTCATCATTCGCTACGGGGGATAAAGGAAAAAGTCGGAATTTACCAATCTGTATTTCCGATGACTGTCGCCCACGGCCCCTGCAGTGTCGCTGATCCTATCGTTGTCTGCTGGTTCTTTGTTCACAATAGGTTAGTGTTTGTAAGGCAGGGGCACCCCTGCACTAACCATTGCCGTGAATTCTTCTGAATTCCTCTTCAGAAGAAGAGGAAGAAGTGTAAGAAAATTCCTCCGCATCGCTGTCGCTGTCTACATTCATGTTAGCCGCCATTTTTTTAGTGTGGTTCAACTGTGACGTCACAGCTTCTGGTGGAAAAGCTCCGAATCAAGGGGAGATAAGCGATGCACTGTTTTCAAGCCGCTGATCATACACGTGTTTTATTTCTCTTTAAAAAATAAAACTTATCACCAGATTTCGTTCACTGATGGCTGTATAATTTATTATCATGATAAAAAGAAAAGGGAAATGCTTTTTTCTTACTTTTATTACCTTTGCATTTCACCTTTAAACTCACCAACTTCAAACTTGGGGGGGTGACTTGACATCAGTGAGAAGATGGCTGGGATTGTTTTTCACCAAACTGCGTTATCGAAGATGGCCACCGTCGGCCATCTTAGATTCCAACCATCCCAAAAATGTTGTGAAAGCGAAATGTCGAACAGTTCAACCGATTGACTTCAAACTTGGGGGATGACTTAACATCAGTGAGAAGATGGCTGGGATTGTTTTTCACCAAACTGCGTTAACCAAGATGGCCCCCGTCAGCCATCTTAGATTCCATCCATCTCCAAAATGTTATGAACACGATATCTAGAGAACAATTCAACCGATCGACTTCAAATCTGGGGAGTGACTTCACATCAATAAAAAGATGACTGGAATTGTTTTTCACCAAACTGTGTTAACCAAGATGGCTGCCATGCATCTCCAAAATGTTAATTATGAACACGATGGTGTGACATTTTCTGTCTATCCATCCGTCGGAGCGTCCTTCCATCCATCCGTCCGTTCGTCCCAACCATGTTGTGAATGCGATATCTCGAGAACAGTTCAACCGATTGACTTCAAACTTAGGGGGTGACTTGACATCAGTGAGAAGATGGCTGGAATTGTTTTTCACCAAACTGTGTTATCCAAGGTGGCCACTATCAGCCATCTTAGATTCCATCCATCCCAACTATGTTGTGAACGCGATATCTCGAGAACAATTCAGCCGATCAACTTCAAATATGGAGGGTGACTTTACATCAATAGCTACCCATCCGTCCTTCCATCCCTCATAACGTCCTTCCGTCCCTCATACCGTCCTTCCATCCCAACCATCTTGCGAACGAGATATCTCAAGAACAATTCAACCGGTTAACTTCAAACTTAGCAGATGGCTGGGATCTCAGAAGAAAGTCACTCATTTTTCGGCACAACTATGCCACCGGATAGACAATTTGCAACATTGTCCTTCACAATTATATCTCCCTCACATCAACAACACCACACTCCTAGCAACAATTTACCATCACACAAAATATATATGATGATTATATCCCGTGTGTGACAGTGTGAGAAGTCCATTTCCAGACAAGCTTTTTGCCGGGGGACCTGCGAGCTACTCAGCTTGTATCACAGTACCAGTTATACGTGTATGTATTATACAGCAAACGGTCCCAAAAATTTGATTAAACTCAATTTGCACTGCCAAAAGCATGCTAAAAACTAAATTTGCCAGAAAAAAAACCTCAATTTGACCATGAATGGTCTTAAACGAAATGACTTCTATGAATCTCTGCACCATGTCAGATATACAGTAAATTACCCGGGAACTTGAGGCCACTGATACGAGATTGCCATAATTGTCGTATCCCTACGCTGTTGAGAGAAAATTAGTCCGACATTAAAACTGTGCAAATCGGCTTGTTATTTCATCTAAAAGTTCTCAGAATGGATTTGAACGATAATAAACGCCTATTTTATCGGAAAAGAGCAACTTGTACTTTGTCTTGTCACAGGATTGTAGGAACCTGTGAGATCTGTCAAAATCGAAAGGAGTGCCCATGTGTTCGTGCGTGCTGCCAACTCATCAATGGCGGAGTTGAGTTTTCAGTTGTAAAATGAACTGTGGTCGTCGGCCAGCTACAAGCGATGTCTCGCATAACAAGTCCTCTAAAAT
>JAVTVY010030123.1:0-12764 GCA_036873755.1 Hanleya hanleyi | reverse complement strand
GTACTTTCCAATTTTCCCTTCGTCTACTACTCGCCGATTTTTTTATTTTTTTATTATTTATTTATTCATTTATTTATTTATTTATTTCCTCGAGAGCTTTAAAATAAGACCTCACTCTACCCCATCGGGCCACTAGTGCTCCAACATGTCCACCCCGTATGGATTTATACATACTAATATCCCAGTATATGAGTGTATATGGGTCTATATGGATCTATATACAAGCCTACGCGGTACTTTCAATTTTTTTTCCATCGTATTCTACATGATCAACCTCATAGCTCATAGTAAAAGCCATAAAAAAAACCCGATCACCCCTATACCCATACAGGCCAAATATAGCGGACATGATCTTCGCCTGGGAATTGGTCTAGTCCGAGTTGTCTCCCTTGCACCAAAGCGTATAGATGGCACTGTGGTTTGAACGACGTTATTATCAGGGCAAATTTTGGTCTTGAGCAGCCATTTTGTGTTTTCTGAGCTGGGGAACATTCTCTGTCGCAGTTTATAACGGAGCTTTGTTCCTTTCGGTGTCCGCTGAGATGAATAATGTGACGAAACTCTGCACGATTCATCGCCTGCATGTATACCCGTCACACGTAGACTGTAATCGAGGGAGTGTGCTGTGTTGTGTTCGAGCGGACGCATCAATTTGTGTGATATCAGACAGGAAAGGTGAAAATTGATATTCTTTCACAGATATCGAAGAGTATACAGTTCTGGTGAGCTGAACGCAGCCTTTATGATCAGCGATTGAACGATGATGTAGGCCACCGAACAGGTTTTGTGGAATCAACATTCTGTAACACTCCTCCCTTGACTGGAGGGATTTTATCGGACATGTGCAGTACGGAACGCTATTTGTTGCATACATTCGCTTATCGTGGCAGTCCGTATAATTTGTCAATTTTTGTGTTTGGTTTCGTGAGAGAGGACGACATTGGTTTTCATTAGTGCAAAACTCCCGCTCCCCGACCCCCAACAGTGAAAGCTGGTGGATGAAATTCTACTCCACGGGAACGGTTGGTGATACCCATATTTTTAGCATACGAATGCATCGTGATGAAGGCTTCATGGTGTGTTATACCCACCTAGGAAAAAAACAGCCCCAGATCATCTGGGCTAAACTCTTTTATCAGGTAAGCTAGACTTTAGTACTATACTTGCGTTGAAACCCATGCAGACAACCTATTCAAATTTCAATGCATTGGCAACATAGCGTCGCACGAAATATACGCGCCCCTGTTGACCAGGATTTTTTTATACTCCCACAACAACAGACAATTTGAAGACAATTTTCTAGCGGGGTGTTTTCTTGAACATAATTGCTGTAATATACTCTTCTTTTTGTGGACACTAAATATAGGGGAGAAAATGGCAACATTGTGACCAAACCATAACAGTTGACAGCTGTAAAAATAGATACCGTGGCATAAATTAGAGAGAGCATTTCAGTACACCTCAAAAAAATGAAACCTGGACGGGTATCCTTCATCTCGAGGGGACGCAAGTTCGATTCTTGCTTTCATTATGTGAGTATGTGTTGGACATGTGATCTTTAAATTTTATTATCATCAATACACCTAAACGGTATAGTTCAACCCCACCCCAGCCCAACCGATGCCCCTTCATGAATGCTTCACATTGATACCTCACTCGACCCCACTGGACCAGTAGTCAATCCCCTAGCTCCAAAAAGGCTATTTCCATACCCTTGGGTCACCGCGCATGCGCAGAATGACCCTAATTTAACCCCACACCCAGTCCATTAGATGCCCCTTCATGAATGCTTCAATTTGATACCTCACTCGACCCCACTGGACCAGTAGTCAAGCCCCTAGCTCCAAAAAGGCTATTTTCATACCCTTTTGGCCGCCGCGCATGCGCAGAATCACCCTAATTCAACCCCACACCCAGTCCATCAGATGCCCCTTCACGTAAGCTTCAATTTGATACCTCACTCGACCCCACTGGACCAGTAGTCAAGCCCCTAGCTCCAAAAAGGCTATTTTCATACCCTTCGGCCGCCGCGCATGCGCAGAATGCCGATAGTTCAACCCCACACCCAGTCCATTACATGCCCCCTCACCTAACCTTCAATTTGATACCTCACTCGACCCCACTGGACCAGTAGTCAATCTCCTAGCTCCAAAAAGGCTATTTTCATACCCTTCGGCCACCGCGCATGCGCACAATGCCGATATTTCAATCCCACACCCAGCCCATTAGATGCCCCCTCACCTAAGCTTCACTTTGATACCTCACTCGACCCCACTGGACCAGTAGTCAATCTCCTAGCTCCAAAAAGGCTATTTTCATACCCTTTGGCCGCCGCGCATGCGCAGAATCACCCTAATTCAATCCCACACCCAGTCCATCAGATGCCCCTTCACGTAAGCTTCAATTTGATACCTCACTCGACCCCACTGGACCAGTAGTCAAGCCCCTAGCTCCAAAACGTCTATTTCCATACCCTTCGGCCACCGCGCATGCGCAGAATGCCGATAGTTCAACCCCACACCCAGCCCATTAGATGCCCCTTCACATAAGCTTCACTTTGATACCTCACTCGACCCCATCGGACCCTTAGGGGCTTCCCTAGCTCCAACACGGCTATTTTCATACCCTTCGGCCACCGCGCATGCGCAGAAGGCCGATAGTTCAACCCCACACCCAGCCCATTAGATGCCCCTTCACATAAGCTTCACTTTGATACCTCACTCGACCCAATCGGACCATTTTATCTAGGGACTACTTTTTCTCCGCGGAAGCTTTTTCCCGAGACCGAATCACCGCCAAAACCACGGCCAAACCGCATCACCGCGCATGAATACATTTTTTTTTTTTTTTTGCCGGAACTTTTTTTTTTTGGTCAGTCATTTATACCGGTGTGTGGAGGTGGGTTCAAAATTGTGACCAAACCATAACAGTTGACAGCTGTAAAAATAGATACCGTGGCATAAATTAGAGAGAGCATTTCAGTACACCCTTCGTGAAACCTGGACGGGTATCCTTCATCTCGAGGGGACGCAAGTTCGATTCTTGCTTTCATTATGTGAGTATGTGTTGACATGTGATCTTTAAATTTTATTATTTACCAATACACCTAAACGGTATAGTTCAACCCCACCCAGCCCAACCGATGTCCCTTCATGAATGCTTCACATTGATACCTCACTGACCCCACTGGACCAGTAGTCAATCCCTAGCTCCAAAAAGGCTATTTCCATACCCTTGGGTCACCGCGCATGCGCAGAATGACCCTAATTCAACCCCACACCCAGTCCATTAGATGCCCCTTCATGAATGCTTCAATTTGATACCTCACTCGACCCCACTGGACCAGTAGTCAAGCCCCTAGCTCCAAAAAGGCTATTTTCATACCCTTTGGCCGCCGCGCATGCGCAGAATCACCCTAATTCAACCCTACACCCAGTCCATCAGATGCCCCTTCACGTAAGCTTCAATTTGATACCTCACTCGACCCCACTGGACCAGTAGTCAAGCCCCTAGCTCCAAAAAGGCTATTTTCATACCCTTCGGCCGCCGCGCATGCGCACAATGCCGATAGTTCAACCCCACACCCAGCCCATTACATGCCCCCTCACCTAACCTTCAATTTGATACCTCACTCGACCCCACTGGACCAGTAGTCAATCTCCTAGCTCCAAAAAGGCTATTTTCATACCCTTCGGCCACCGCGCATGCGCACAATGCCGATATTTCAATCCCACACCCAGCCCATTAGATGCCCCCTCACCTAAGCTTCACTTTGATACCTCACTCGACCCCACTGGACCAGTAGTCAATCTCCTAGCTCCAAAAGGCTATTTTCATACCCTTTGGCCGCCGCGCATGCGCAGAATCACCCTAATTCAATCCCACACCCAGTCCATCAGATGCCCCTTCACGTAAGCTTCAATTTGATACCTCACTCGACCCCACTGGACCAGTAGTCAAGCCCCTAGCTCCAAAACGTCTATTTCCATACCCTTCGGCCACCGCGCATGCGCAGAATGCCGATAGTTCAACCCCACACCCAGCCCATTAGATGCCCCTTCACCTAAGCTTCACTTTGATACCTCACTCGACCCCATCGGACCCTTAGGGGCTTCCCTAGCTCCAACACGGCTATTTTCATACCCTTCGGCCACCGCGCATGCACAGAAGGCCGATAGTTCAACCCCACACCCAGCCCATTAGATGCCCCTTCACATAAGCTTCACTTTGATACCTCACTCGACCCAATCGGACCATTTTATCTAGGGACTACTTTTTCTCCGCGGAAGCTTTTCCCGAGACCGAATCACCGCCAAAACCACGGCCAAACCGCATCACCGCGCATGAATACATTTTTTTTTTTTTTTTGCCGGAACTTTTTTTTTTTGTCAGTCATTTATACCGGTGTGTGGAGGTGGGTTCAAAATGGCGGATACTTACCTCCCACTCCACCACCACACAGGCCGCCATTTTGAACCCACCTCCACACACCGGTGTCAATGAGTGCACTGGTGAGTGGAGGTGGGTTCAAAATGGCGCTGTGTCGTGGTGTGGTGGAAGGTAAGTAGCCGCCATTTTGAACCCACCTCCACTCACATCCACTCACGCATGCGCGCAGCCACACTTATGACGTCACACCAAGTTCTGCGCATGCGCAGTGAGGCGCAAAGACCTGAATTGACTCTTTGCATACTACTTGTGCCCTATGTAAAAGACAATCGTGTGCCAAGATATCAGTATCATATACCTTATATTGCATCGTATAAACAAATGGGCGTGGCCTCCAAAATCTAGCGTTTCAAGTTAAAAAACATAACAAATAAACATTTATTAACAATGTGTTAGTATTTATTATCAAATCAAACCTGCTATTGCTATGTCTATATCATCCTTCAGAAGATCCCTTGCAGAATAAAAGTTCTCTCCCCTTTAGGGAGCTCAGCTGGTTACTCTGCCCAAGTGCCTCATGAACACGTCCTCTTTTCTCTACTGCAGCCCGCAAGTGTGTTTTGTATAAGGCCGCAGAGCGAGGGAAGGCTGGGTTGGGCGATCAAAGCAATATCAGGTTTGATTTGATAATAAATACTAACATTGTTTATAAATGTTTAATATTCATTGCTCAAATCTACACCTGCTATTGCTATGCCATACTACCAACAGATGGAGGTGGGGACCTCGGCCTTGTTGTAGTTGCTGAGTTCATGCAGAGTAACCGCTGAGATGATCGTGGATGTGGTACCGTTAAATACTCTGCTAAGGTGCCGTTGTCGTATAGAAGCTGAAGGGAGCTAAGAGAGTAATTGCTAGTGATACGATAAGAAGGGTCATGTCAATATACCAGACTTCTGAATCCGAATACTAGTGGACCAACTGATCATACTGTAATCGCCGTCTACCACTTCTCACTGAAGTCTCTAAGTCTCCGACACGGATGTACCTAAATAATACTCACCGGTGTGTCGTGTCTTGATAGCTGACTGGCTGGTTTGCTGCGGCGATCACCGATGTGTCGGGTCTTTTTAGCTGGCTGACTGGCTGGCTGGCTTGCTGCGGCGATCGGTGCTGCCCACCCCCCCCCCCCCTTTTTAAAAACTAGCAGACCACATGCTGGGCAGATACCAGCGGCCCTAGCGTGGTCATTCTATCTGTTTGTATTGACATTTCTCGCAGATAGAAGTCGATAAAAGTCGAATTGGCACTCCAAGCACAGGATTGGACAATATCATCCAAGGATAAGTTCTTCCATAATGGCCATGATGTAGCGATGGCTCGTATTTCATGGGAAGATGCAGAGGTCAGAAGTGGGGGAGCATGAGGGCGAGTCGATATGTCCACTTAATGGTCTTCTTCAACCAAGAGGCCACCGTATTCTTTGTGATGTCACGAGTAGCAGTTGGATGTAGAGACAGAAACAGCAGTCGACGAGACCCCCGAACTGGGTCGGTACGGGTGAGGTAGTGACGTATTACTCGTACTGGACATAACAGGATGTCGTTATCAAGGCCACGAACAAATTCTGTTAATGCCGGGATAGTATACAGACGTTGAGCACGAGGACCTTGGCGCGCAGCCTCAATTTTGGCGATGAACTCTGGAGTGGGTCGAAAAGAGACGCGGGACCAATCTGCCGTTCATGGCATCGATTTCCTCTCCAGGGGGTGAAGCTCGTATACTCTAGAAACCAAAGCGAAGGCCGTCAGGAAGACAGTCTTGTAGGAAACAGCTTTAATAGAGGCTGACTGTAGCGGTTCGAAAGGTGGGCGAAGAAAAGCGCTAAGAACCACCCCAATATCCCACTTCGGTAGCAGTTGTCAGATACGACGAGACTGTAAGGCGAAGATACGTAGGAGGGCAGATATGTTATCATCTAGACTAATGTCGATGCCCGTTGATAAACGCAAAACCCTGGCTAAAGCTGACCGGTGCCCTTCAATGGTGCTGATTTGAAACTTCCTATTCCGATGTAGGTGAAGAAGGAAGTCCGCTACTATGGGGAGAAGCAGCGTCGGGATCGGTGCCTCGACGTCGACACCAAGAGATGAAGTATGTCCACTTAGATTGATAGAGCTGTGATGTGGAAGAACGGTTGGCTGAAACCATCGTCTCTGCAACTTCTGCTGCACATCCTTGGTTTGTGAGTGCACCCTGGATATTCTGCAGACGTGTAAGTTGAGCCACTAAGGGTTGTGGTGGAGTAACCCATGAGGCTGACGCAACAAGTTGGGCCAAGCTGGTAACCAGAGCCGGAAACCACAGACGACGGGGCCACCACGGGACGACGAGAAGGATGACGCAGTCGTGCTGAGCAATCTTTTGTAGAACTTCCTGACGCAGGACAATGGGAGGGTAGGCATATGCAAGGGAGTTTCCCAGCTGATCGATAGGGCGTCGATGGCGAAGGCTCGAGGATCCAGAATCGGGCTGACGAAGAGGGACGGCTGGATTATGAATGACAGACTAGACGCTTGTAATTGTTCCTCGTCGCAAACAGGTCGATCAAGCGAGACTCCCAGATGCTGGTGATGCATTGAAAGATCACCGGGTGAAGCTGCCATTCGATCTGAAGAACAGTGTCGGGACGAGAAAGACGATCTGCTAGGACATTGGGCCGGCCCAAAAACATGGCGAGCGGTGAGATGGCAGTGATGTTGCAGAGCCCAGCCGAAGAGGGAGGTACCCATCTTGTTGATATGTGCAATGACGGTCGAATTGTCAGTTGCGATTAGAAGAGAAGAATTCTCCAGAAGAGGGCTCCAATGCTGGACTGATAGGATGAGAGCTTTCATTTCCAGAAGGTTGATATGAAGTCTGGCATCCGACGGCGACCATCTGCCGGACACCTCTAGGTCGTCTAGATGGGCTCCCCAACCTGTCTCGAAAGCATCGGCGAAGGGATGGCGAATTGGAGCCGGTGATAAGAAAGGAACTCCCCGCATTTCCATCATAGCTCTCAAGATTTGTATCTAATACCGCTTATGCCGGTGCTAGGGGCCGTGTGGTCATATCATCCAAGTTGCCACATGAACAGGTACAATAAAAGCGTACCTGAGATACAACATATATCACGAATCGCTAGATTCTTGGTATGTGCTTTAGAATAGGTTAACCAGAAGACTATTCTGTGAAGTCATGTGACGCAGTCAGTATGTCGGCACCTCTTCCCACTTCCCTTATATGTGTTGTAATTGTGACGGGACTGCCACCAAATCAGATGTGGATGTAGAGACGTCAATACCGGAACTTGAGGATTGAGGGATGATATATGAAGGTAAGACTGGAGATGATACTGCAGAGGATGAACTTGGAGACGCCCGTAGTGAGTAAGGTCCTGGGTGGATGTGAGAAGACCTAGAAGAATTTGCCAAATATGAAGGGGCTGCGAAGGTGAAGACAAAAACTTTAGAACCAACGTCTGAAGCTTGGTCCACCGGTCTTACGGGGGTCGTACCAGTTGATGGACCGTGTCGAAGACTGCCCCGATGAAACGACGAAGTTGTGCCGGTACCAGCTCTGACT
This sequence comes from Hanleya hanleyi, assembly GCA_036873755.1. Taxonomy (NCBI): domain Eukaryota; kingdom Metazoa; phylum Mollusca; class Polyplacophora; order Lepidopleurida; family Hanleyidae; genus Hanleya; species Hanleya hanleyi. Next base: position 4,748 of record JAVTVY010030123.1, on the reverse strand, counting down.
TCTGAGGGTGAGGAATGAACCCGAGATGTCGAAGAATGAGCAAAGTGAACCGGAACTGAGGGTTGAGGAGAGACTTGTCCGCCGCCCAAATGAAGATGTCGTCTATGTATACCTCGATGTGAATGCCCCGTAGATGAAGAAAAGCCATGACTGGTGATGTGATGCGGGTGAAAAGCCATGGGGCGATATTGACTCCGAACGGGAGGTCTTACCTCTCGAATTGACGACCAGCGATGGTAAAGCGTAAGAAACGGCGATGACGAGGATGAATGGGTATATGGAGATATACGTCCTGCAGATCGATGGAGGCCAGCTAATCCCAGTGATGTACACGGGCCCGGATCGATGAACCCGACGTCATCTTGAAACGAGGAGGTGGTGACAGATAAAGTTTGCCGAGCCGTCTCAGGTCGATGACCATGCGTATTTGGTCAGAATCCTTCTTCGGAACTAGGAAGACATGACTGTAGAAACCGACGCTGTCCTCGGCCTGAGGTAGCTCTAGACTGCACCCTCGGTGGTGAGAGTGGTGACAGATGAAAGAAGCGTCTGAACGTGTCCTGAGGGACCTGGCAGGTGTGATGGACAAGAGATGAACCTGGGCTGGGTCTGGAAGTCGAAGAGAAATCCCTTTCTTAATGTCTCTAGAACCCAGGCGTCGTCTGTAATGAGCTGCCAAATCTCCCAGAAGTGCTGCAAAGGGCCGCCGACGACAGGATGACTGAAAGGACGGAAGGCGGGCAGATAAAGTCTATTACATGAGGAAGGGAGAAGGAATGCAGACCGTCAGTTGTTGGAGGCACCTCTACCTCTAGAAGATCTTCCACGCGTGAGGCGTCGGCCACGGGAACGTAAAGACTTGTCGAAGGGGCGAAAAGCACGAAAACTACCAGGGGGAACATCCCGGTGCTGGGTAGTCTTGTGAACTGGATCTCGGCTTCTCCTCTGGGTAGATGAAAACAAGGCATTAGCTGGACGCCGAGGCGCTGCAGCAAGGAGTCTAGACGTTCTCTCCTCGCGAATACAAGGCATGACAGACTGAATTGCATTGTTGAACACGAACTTAGAAATCAACGGCTGGTGCATCAGATGGGTTTTAGCTGAAAGCGGAACCTCGGGCTTGGAGTTGCGCAGAAATGCTTTTTGTTGAGACTGAAAAAGAGAAGCATAAGCAAAGGCGCCAGCCTCGATGACATGACAGTTAGTGTTGTTCAGCGTGTAAAAACAACCCCGTAGGTAGGAGTGGTGACCGGGAGACAGAAGAATCGACCCCTCAGGCTGACGGATAGCAGGCTCGAACACAAGACAGGCTGAGGCAGACAGGAACCAGTCGGTGTATGACGTAATACGCTTAATGGCGAGAAACATCTCTTGAAGACGATCAACTTCCTTGGAAGAGAGGCCAAGGAAGGTCGGGTTGGAAGACTTCAATATTTGATCCAAATCGCGGTCCGGTACAGAAGGCTTGTCTGGGAGAATACCATCGTGGAGCCTGTAAAACGAAAACATAGGTTTCTTTAACTTGTCGTCGTCCTCAAGTTGACGGTCGTAAGAAGAAAATATGGACGCCCACAGGAAGTAGGAGTTGTCGACGACGAAGGTTCGGATGAAACGACAGAAGAAGCCACAGTCACAGGCTTGAGTCTAAAACGAGAAGAAGTAGAGACAGTACTACTAGGCTCGGGCATTTCAGGAACGGGGGCAATCAGTGCCGTCATCTTGTCAGCAAACGATAAATCACCCGTGTCAGGTGGAGCCGATGACTTCCGAACAGAGGCAGAAGATGCAGGAGACGAACGACGGTCAGGTGAAACATCGTCGAGGCCACGATGGGAAGAAGTAGATGCAAAAGGGGCCGACTGGTCCACAACCGACGGCGTGGCAGAAATGGGACGCGAAGAGTTGACAGACAACAGACGATAAAGTGAATGACATGGTTGTGTGGCGTACGGGACCGGCGCTGTGGCGCACGGGAACGGCGTTGTGGTGTACGAGAAAGGCGTTGTGGCGTACGAGAACGGCGTAGTGGTGTACGAGAACGGCATTGTGGCAGAATCCTATCCTTATTAACGTCAAGGTACAAGAAATCGGCCGAGACAGAAACCGTAGGACGATGCAAAGCCGAAGCCATCGGTAGTGGAGGCGTGAACGAAGAAGTCACGTTCTTGGAAGGCAATCGTGCAGCCGTAGTCCGAGAAGCTGCTTTGGACAAAGCAGTCGTATGAACATCAGCAGAAGTCGATAGACTGGATGAAGTCGAAGCCCGTAGTGTCGATGTACCAGGCTGTGAATGGACATCAACTGAGGTAGACCGATGAGGCGAAGCCGTAGTCCGTAGTGCTGATCTGGAACGAGAAACAAACGGCCCAGGATGAGTACTCGATGCGGCAGACGTTGACCTAAAGGAAGCCGTTGTCCGTGATGACGAAACGGAAAACGTGTCAAGGTCTGCTGTCAGTTGAAGAAAAGGCCTTTTTTTCCAGTCCCGCCAAGAAAACGTCGATCTGCAATGGAGAGTCTTCAATGTTGAAGCAGACTGCCACTTGGAGACTGTTTTCTTGGCTTTTGTTGTCCCAGAAGCATTGGGAGGGGGGGGGGGGGTAACTATAGACTTGATCTTTATCCCAGACCCGTCAGACGAGTTGTCGATTTCCACCTGCTTGACTGTACCACTTGGGGGAATTCTAGAAGACGACATGCTAGAGCTGAGAAGATGGGACACTTCCAAGTGCGACCCAGGTAGATCTTTGTTGAACTTCATGTCACTGACGAGAGCCATCTCTGATTGTCGTCTCTCATCCACAGATAGACTGGAATCCGCCGATGACTGTAAAAGAAACGCACGTCTCGCCTGGGCGTAATTTCGTCCCAGTCTAAACATTCCAAGCAAGTAGCTTGGCGATAACAAAGATGTCCTTTGCACGAAAAACAGGTCGAATCCAAAATAGACCAAGAAGAATGCCGACAAGAGTGGCAACGTTTGGAATTTTCGGGGAATGTTAAATCAGAAATTATTCAAAATAAATCTGCTAGTAGATAGACTCAGAAAAATAACCATAGGTTACGTTCAAATCTAGAATCTAACAGGAACGCCTTTCAAATACGTCTACACGCGGCAGATGCTGGAGGAAATGAGGACGTGTTCATGAGACGCTTGGGCAGAGTAACCAGCTGAGCTCCCTAAGGGGAGAGAACTTTTATTCTTCAAGGGATCTCCTGAAGGAGGATATATGCATAGCAATAGCAGGTGTAGATTTGAGCAATAAATAGAAAGATTTGCTCACTTCAATGATTCCAGGAAACACCAGAATGGTAAATGTAGGAGGCGGTATGCAAATCAAACCGCACATGTAAGTTCAGCCTAGATGAAAACCAAACAGCACATGTAAGCTCAGTCTCCATGCATTGGCTTTCACAAGTTTACTAAATAAGGGGTGTCCCAAGTCTCGCCTGTCCCATGTGTCCCCACTCCCCTCTACTGCAACCTGGAGAGGGTCTTTTCGCTCACTTCTTCCTTAACATTTTTTTTAATCCTTGGGCTAGTGGGTTGAAACTCCAAAAAGCTTTACCAGCTTTAGATAGCCGATTATTTTTTTTCGATTTCCTATTTATGATCGATTGTTTATTTCACTAATTTCTCCGAAAAAAAAAAAAAACAACTACAACAAAACAGCTACATAATAAACCAGGATAAAAATATGTGATTTAACTTATCTTGTTAGTCAAGCCCTCATGACCGTTTTTTTTAGTCTATCCATGATCCGCTTCTTGGAGGGGTATGAAAATCAGCTCAGAAGAACCCAATTTCATTCATTTTATCGACAGACTGTTAACTCTTAATTATTTGTCGTTTCGAAGACAGTTTAGAAAGTTTGTTAAGGAGAGGAGAGCACTATGCATCCTCCCCTCCTTCCCGGACTGATAGGGTAAGTGGTTACACTATTTTTCAATAGGGGGAAATAGTCCTTAAAACCGCTACCGACAATCGTTTATCAGTATAAGTGAAATAGGTACCGTACGAAGAGGTCTATGCTTATTCCTACGAAGTAGGCTACAGATCGCAAATTGTCCGGTAATGAGTGAGTGAGTCAGTCCATCCGAATCCTTTCGTCGGCAAAATAAGGAGAACCGTTGACATTAGAACCTTGATTTTTGGCATGAACGTGCATTAGGACATTGTTACCAGCAAGTTCTGATCTGAAATAATTCTGATTAAAATTAGATTTATAATTAACACTTCAGTATATTGTTATATATATGTAAGCTGTAGCCTGTAACGTGTAGGCTATCCTGTTTCACATCCAAACTATGTATGTCATCATTGCCAAGAAAACTGTGGTCCGTTTGCTCCAGCGTTTTATCGCATTTAATGAGTAGGCCTATCAGTTACACTCCGGCTAAAAATACCCTACTGCATATACCCTCAAAAATTCAGCGCTGTTTGCACAACGAAGCTGAGGTGGTTTAACGTTATCATAAAGAAAATCAACGATCAACTGCCATAGAATATAATGTGAAACAAGGAAACCGGAATAGTGCATTCATCAGATTGCCGATACCCAAAATGTGTTGTCTCATATATCTAAATAACAACGTGATGTAGAGACGCTATTTATTCGTCTTTGTACCGGTTATGCTCAGGAAAATCACATAGAATCATTATTATCTTGTGCATAAAAGGTGTTGGTCTCGAGCTGAATTACCGTAAACTAAATAAATGCTACCTTTCTATACCATAGTACTATATA
>JAVTVY010030122.1:0-13109 GCA_036873755.1 Hanleya hanleyi | reverse complement strand
TGCCTTAAGCGGAAGCAAAAATCTTTCAAGCAAAATGGGCCGTCGGGAAACGGGTCCCAGTCACTATGAGGGGACCTGAAGTGACTGGAGAAAACGGGTCCCAACACAAAAGGAACCAAGAAGATGGACAAGCTACAGAACTAGGTTGTAACGGGTGCTATACCCGCCCGCTGACTTCGAAGCAGGAAATCAGGCTCACCAAGCTGGTGGGTGAGCAGTGTTTGGTCTCCTGTCGACTAGATGCAGTGGAAACGACAGCCTTATGGGACACAGGTTCTCAGGTCAGCTTGATCCCTCACCATTGGGTCATCACTAACGTGAAGAAGGGGTTGAGACCAGTTTCAGAATTGACCGGGGGAAATCTAGATCTTAGAGCAGCAAATGGGACACAGATACCATACCTGGGATGGGTAGATCTAGCGTTTTCCCTACCGTACCGCGGAGAGATGCCAGGTGAGATTATAGCTCCATTTCTGGTGGTTGAAGATAAGAAGCTTCAGAATCCGATCGTAGGGTATAATCTCATCCAGGAATATGTGCTTCTGACTGACAGGATAGATCCAAAACAGGACGCTGTCAATGAGAGCATTCATAGGGCCTTCCCAAGTGTGGCCAAGAAACAAGTTGGGACTTTAGTGAACTTTATACGAACAGCCAAAGTAGACACATTCGCTGATGTGAAGACTGGAAAAAGTCGTATAACAGTACCGGCGAAGAGCAAAGTCAACGTCAAGTGCCCAGTCAGACTTGGTAGTGAAACGGATGGAATGCGAGCTTTCTTTGATCCATGTCCATCTACTGTATTGGCCGAAGGGCTAGAGGTTGACGAGGTGTTGCTGGATATAACAAGATCCACTCGTAGTATCAGAGTACCAGTGACGAACACAACCCAGCATCCAATAGAGATCCATAGTAGGACGTTTTTAGGGTCGGTAGAACCCGTTCGTGCCATCTTTCCGATGCCACAGGAGGAAGTTCAAACTGCTGACAAATCAACTACTTCTTCTAGAGGGAAAGTCTATCCACAATCAGAAGGCTGGAAACCAGAGGTTGATTTGAGTAAAACCGACTTAACAGATCAGCAGAAGCGATCGGTTCGTCAGATGTTACTGGAGGAAGCTGACGCCTTTGCTCGATCTGATGAAGACATTGGGTGTGCTCCTGATCTGAAAATGGAAATTAAACTCGTTGATGATATTCCGGTGCAAAAGAACTATATTTCCATGCCGCGTCCGCTATACAAAGAAGTAAAGGAATACTTATGCGACCTGATCCACAGGGGCTGGATCCAGAAGTCCAAGTCAAGCTACTCCTCACCGATGGTGTGTGTTAGAAAGAAAGATGGAGGGCATAGACTATGTATTGACTACCGTCAGCTAAACCAAAAGACAATCAGGGATCGTCAGCCATTACAAAAAATCCAAGATGTTTTGGACAGTCTTGGCGGCAACAGTTGGTTCAGCGTTATGGATCAAGGCAAGGCATACCACCAGGGCTCCATGGCAGAGGATAGTAAACCACTGACAGCCTTCGTTACCCCCTGGGGATTATACGAGTGGAACCGGATCCCTTTCGGTCTAACCAACGCACCAGCTGTCTTCCAGAGGTTCATGGACGATTGCCTCTCTGATTTGCGAGATGACATCTGCCTGCCGTATCTGGATGATACGATTGTCTACAGTCCAACATTTGAACAGCATCTGAAGGACGTGAGAGCTGTGCTGCGACGGCTGAAGAACCGGGGGATCAAGCTCAAGCCACGCAAGTGTGAACTCTTCAAGCGTGAGGTCCGCTACTTAGGCAACATCGTCTCCCAGCAAGGCTACCACACTGATCCCAAGGAGAAGGAAGCGGTCTTGTCCTTGAAAAACAGAACTCCAGAAACGGTTGGAGATGTTCGACAACTGATGGGGCTCCTCAGTTATTATCGTCGTTACATTCCCGATTTCTCCCGCAAGGCAGCACCTCTTTATGACTTATTCAAGGTACCAAAGAGTGATACCATGACAACTAGCAGTCGACGCTCCAAGAAGAAAGTCGGTAAAAGTAATGGGCAAAGACCATCTGGTGAGCGAATTGTGTGGCATCAAGAACATCAGGACGCTCTCGAGGTACTTCTGGACTCGCTAGCTAGCTCTGGGGTGATGGCATATCCGGATTATGGACTACCTTACGTTCTTCATACAGATGCGTCGAATGAAGGGCTAGGTGTCGTCCTTTATCAGCAACAGAGCGACGGCATCCTCCGGGTGATTGGTTATGGATCACGCTCCTTGACTCCGGCAGAAAAGAGATACCACTTTCACTCGGGCAAGTTGGAATTCCTGTCCCTGAAATGGGCAATAACGGAGAGGTTTAGGGAGTATTTGTGCTACGCTCCTTCGTTTGTAATATATACGGACAACAATCCTCTTACGTATATACTAACAACAGCACGGCTGGACGCGACTAGACATCGTTGGGTGGCCGAACTCGCCGATTACAACTTCACCATCAGGTACAGGGCTGGGAAGAAGAATGGGGACGCTGATGCTCTCTCCCGATTGCCACTTCCCATCGATACTCTCATTGAAGAATGCACAGAAGAGGTGTCTCCAAGCGTAATCGGTGCCCTGATAACATCAGCTACTGTACAACAAACTGGGATCATATGCTCTGCCATTCATGCACCTGACCCGGAACAGCTGGAAAACCAGGTATTACCAAGTACCACTGACATAATCCCGAAGGAATCTCTCAGACAGGCACAAGAAGAAGACTTTGTCATCGCCCCGGTATTAAAAGCTGTGCGACTTGGGAAGCGATCGGCACTCGGGAAAGTAAAGGACAGGACACTTACCTTGAGTCGCGAATGGAAGAAACTGTTTATCAGTACGGATGGTGTCCTCTGCCGCAGAGTACAAGCTGGAAATGACAGTAGGGTCCAACTAGTCATGCCGCAAGTCTTCCATGCCAGAATAGTGCGGGAACTCCACGACGACATGGGTCACTTAGGAGTGGATCGAGTGGATGACCTAATAAGATCAAGATTTTATTGGCCGAAAATGAGGAATGACATCGAGGAATACATCACCAAGCGGTGTGGCTGCATCAGGAGTAAAAAACCCAATGTGCTGAAGAGGGCTCCCATGAGTAGCATCACAACCACTGCTCCGTTCGAGTTAATATCCATAGACTTCCTCCATCTGGAAAAGTGTTCCGGTGGATATGAGTATATCCTAGTAGTCGTTGACCACTTCACCCGTTTCGCCCAGGTGTATGCCACTACTAACAAGTCGGGGCGTACTGTAGCCGAGAAGATCTACAATGACTTTATCTTACGGTATGGGTTTCCATCTCGGATCCATCACGATCAAGGTGGAGAATTCGAAAACGAACTCTTCAAGGAACTCGAGAGGTACAGTCAGATCATTCACTCCCGTACGACACCCTACCACCCACAGGGCAATGGCCAAACAGAAAGATTTAACCGTACCCTGCTGGCAATGCTGAGGACACTGGGGCAAAAGGAGAAGACAGACTGGAGACGTCATCTCAACAAGGTAGTGCACGCCTACAACTGCACCAAACATGAGACAACAGGATATTCTCCGTTCTTTTTGTTGTATGGTCGTTCTCCGCGTTTGCCCATTGACCTTGCTTTTGGACTGGAGAGTTCTCAGGATGTTGTGAGTCACACTCAGTATTCCCAGGAATGGAAAGAGCGAATGCGGGAAGCCTATGATATAGCTACACATCGGACAAGGAAAGCGACGGATAAGGCTAAATCTCGTTATGACAAGAAGACTGGCGCTGCAGACCTTCATCCGGGTGACCGGGTCCTGATCAGAAACCTTTCGGAGAGAGGAGGCCCCGGAAAGCTTCGAAACCACTGGGAGGATGAAATTCATGTGATCGTCAGAAGATGTCATCCAGATAGTCCAGTATATGAACTCAGGCCAGAGCGTGGAACAGGACGCACTCGAGTGCTCCACCGAAATATTCTACTTCCATGTGATCAACTTGAGCCGATCAGCCTTTCCAGTCAGAAACGCCCACCTCGTCCCAGGAAAACACCACGAAGGGATCAGGGAGAAGTTGTACAGACAGATAGCGAGTCGGATGATGGAGGAATAGTACCCACGAGGATGCCCCAGCCAACCTATGCTGTGTAACGTGTGGTAAAATACAAGCAGCTAAATCACAATGTAACTGAAGATAATATACCTCCCCCCCCTTTTTCCTTGAGACAAAGCAAAACTATTTGTTCTTTGTTTTTCGGTCAGTTCTGGTTCATCTTTTTAGATGGTCATTGTTAGACAGATATCTATGCTTTTCTTTAATCGCATTATCTGTGAATATAAATGTACAGATCTTAGATAACTGAGTATATGGAACAATTTATTGTGTGAATGTCAGTCCGTGTTCACGTCACGCTAGGTGCAAGTTTTGGTAGACAATCGCATGACGTCACCGCTCCAGCTATATCATGTTGTTGCCAACCGGCTGTGTTCGCGGTGGTCGCAAATAAATTGCTGTTTTGTCTATTTCCAGGTAACGTAAACCTTCATTCCTTGCATTTAATATTACTAGAATGTATTGTGAACCGTTTTGTATAAATTTAGATGTAAGTGTCATAGAGATATTGCTGTTTTATCGGTTTGATGAGTATGTCGTCTGCTAGCGTGTTTCATGTCGCGTGGGCCATGCGCAAGGCCTGGTGCAGAATAGACTTCTAGATGCAGGTACCGATTGTGTGAACCAGTGAAAGGGTTATTTAGGACAACAATCTCTTTACAAGAATAAGATAACAAATAAGTATTTTGGTCTAAGTCATTACTTGTATTTGTTATGATGTCTGATAGTTTTACGTATCTACGGTGGCCCATATACACCAAACCGAAATAGCATAAATACGTAAGCTAACGGGAATTGCACTTTAATTGTTCCAAATTGTTGTATCGTGTACATTAGGTAATTCACATGATTTCTTATGATATCTGGGAGTGTTGATGACGTAGCAGAAATCTACGGTGGCCCGTATATAACATACTGCTGTTGCATAGATACAATATTGGAAATTATTGTATTCGTTCTGTATTAAATTCATCCTGTTATCCCTTGTACGGAGTCAGATAAAATGACAACAGAAGACATGTTATTGAGTGTAACCATGGTAACGAACCATTTTATTTCATTTCACATAAATTCATATTGATAATCAAATACCGCATGACGTCACGGCTCCAGCTATATCACGTTGTTGCCAACCGGCTGTGTGTTCGCGGTGGTCGCAAATAAATTGCTGTTTTGTCTATTTCCAGATACCCCGTGTTGTCAAATCTTTGAACTCGCAACCCCCAGCCCAAGACTGGGTAACATACACATTGATCAGCTGTTTCTAATCACATGTGGATTGTTCATCATTTGAATTTGCAATCCAGCCGAGTGGACGTGGGAGGAACTTAGCCTCAGACCTTGACATTTGCTTAGGTGGTAGTCACAAATGTTGATTATAATCGACACACACAAAGGCGCAACGTAGTCATGGTTCACAGTTGTTCAATACGGTACATAATATATCGGATGTCACCCACCTAAAAGTAAAACGCAAATTCGATTGGCCGAAGACTTCCGAACACCGCAAGCTACTTCACAAATATTTACCATTAAAGAACATTTCTGCCTGGTTGTCTGTGTTGCCCACTGGTCTTTGAAGTCGAAATAAAATGACTTTTGTTTACAGACGACGAGAGGAGATCCCATGATAGAGCAAACGTTTCAGAGCTGTTCGCATCTTGCTGGTTTCTGACGCCACGTGAACGACCATCTCTGTTTCTAACTGATGTGTACCGTTACTCGCACTTGTTCTCTGAATTGCCTCAGTTAGAATAGTTCAACATATATGTACATAAACATACCGTCGGTCACATTTATGGTACAGCTGGCTGACACTGACAGCCATGTTGTCTGTCAAGCGAGTCACGTGTGTGGTCATATGATCACTTGGAAAATAGTCCCGGTCGAGCGAGTGATGTCATGCTGCCTCGCTTTGAGATTGGAGATTCAAAAATGTCACCAGTTTACATCATTCGCGACTGCTCGGCTTATTCCGTGAAGTCATAATACCTCGCGTATTACTGGTGGAAGGATTTTACAGCTCTCAGCTGTAAATCGTGATCCGCCGCACGTGAGGCACATCACATGCTGTAGGATGTGTTTCCCCTCACATAGACCTCGTTTGTATTTCTCTCTTATCGGGAGATAAAATATATATCCAAATGAAATGGGCATTCCCTTGATTCTACCCGGGAAGAATCTCTTCTAATTTGAGGTGTTTCTCTCGGTTTTTGTTCTTGAGCTAATCTCCATCAGTGTCCATGGTAACGGAAGTCATACGGCTGGCATGCGCCGTTCGGAGTTTCCGCGTGATATTATTCTTTCAACATGGATGCCAATATGGATTCCTACCAGTGCGGATCGAGGTTCTAATGTCCTACATTGTCCGAGATTGTGTCGAGTGCAGTTTATATCATTCGGAACTCCCGAGCGGAAATCTGCGAAGGCGACCGATTCTACGCTCGGGGGACGACAACATGAATTTCCTATTTATCTCCAGATGTGACGCGCCGGAACGGTTTAATACGCATGCCCAATCACTCTCGCGGAAGCCTTAATCCCCGACCAGCAAATATTTCCCTGCGAGTCTCTGATTTACGTCAGATATTCTAAAAACTGTTTATTCTTTTCATTCGAAGCATGTTTCAATAGAAAACCATCAGTTTAAATGGTACACACGCCACGTATTGGCAAGATTTAATTTCCGCGACGTCACTGACAGTTCCCTGACAGACCGAAACACACGTGACCACGCTCTAGTCCAATATGGCGTCAATGGCCTTCGAGGGACATCTCAAACCGGAGATCCCCGAGAAGTTGCGAATGCAGTTTACATGAGAGTCGCTTTGGTCTCCCGCGGGCAGACACGGCTCTCTTTGAGAATGTGTAACAACAATACATTTCAGTCGGACTTGGACGAGAAAAGCCGACCGGTGGTGTTTTAGTATTTAACGGGATTTTCAGTAACATTCGGGTAAACTCATGGGGACGTTTTCAAATAGGAACCCCAAACCACAAAGTCGTCGCTTTAACTTCGAGCCACCTTGAACCGTGTTGTTCTTCACTCTGTGGAGTAGTAGTCCTGCTGTGCAACCATGGAAAGGTTCGGCTTGCATACGGCCAACGTATACTGTACGTTAGCAAGAGCGACAGAATAGTCCCCCCTCATGTATTGCATCAGAGCTTTCACTTTCATTTAAATCAGGCGCCGCGGAGCATATTCAAAAGTGGGGGGGCTGACCCCTATCTCGACCATAAAGTGGGGGGGCTGAAGTCGCCCCTAGATAGGGCTTAATACAGATTCAGATTCAGATTCGTTTATTGGCGCAAACACAAATCACATTGGTTAAGGCCAGTAACAGTATACATGAACAAGTGTATGATTTTACATGGCTCAACAGAGGCTCGAATTGTTTTCAATTATTTCAAAAACTGGTACATGTCAATCTGCCTGTACAGAATATCAACTGACTCTCCTGTCGAAGCTTTGTATTACAAATTTAGCAAATACTCTGGTGATTTTAAAACTATCACATTTTAAAAGTTTGGTGAACAATATACGAGAATGATACTCTGAATTGGGGACGGTCAGACCCAATTCACGAAATAGCGACAATCTTAGATCAGCATTATTTAAACAATGCATAACAAAATGATACTCATCCCCAATAGAGCCCACACAAAACTGGCACGTTCGACCGTTCCTGGGTATAATCGGTTTATGGTAGCGGCCAGTTTCGATTTCTAGCTTATGGTTGCTTATTCTTAGTTTGGTAAGCATCACTCGTTGAGAGGTAGTTAACTTATAAGAGAGATACTTCTCAAAGCCATAGTCTTGTTTAAATGAAGCATAAGTATCCAGTTTATGATTTGATGGACTGGACATCGTACTTCGCCAATTCTGTGTAAACTCGTCTGTTATTCTACTGGCAAACAATCGTGAAAAATGGCTGGTACTAATAATTGCCTGCTGAAGCCAAACATCATAAAAACCATGGGTGGACAATATTTTTTTGATTCTACTGCAATAAGTATTGGGATAGTTAACAGCAAGCTGAAGATTATGTAAATAAGCCTGTTTAACAAGTCTCGAGTTTGGTAAACTCACTAAACGGCACCAGTATTTGATCGCGCTAATATTAGCTAAAACTGCCATGGGTAGCCTACCCATCTCTGCTCGTACAGCTGAGTTACATGCCTTCTTGTTAACACCAAGTGTAAATTTACAGAATTTTGTATGAACAGCTTCAATAGGATTAGACTCTGGAAGCTCGTTAACTCCCCAAACTTCAGAGTTATATAAAATGATAGGTTTTATCACAGAGTCGAAAATCTTAGTGCACAGACTTGGTCTTGGGTCATCTCCAACAAGCTGGCAGATCTTATAAAAGCTTTCAAACCTCGACCTTTTAAATTTTCCAGCGCTTTTGACCATTTTCCATTGGAACAAAAGAGTGTTCCAAGGTAAAGAAACTGGTGAACAATCTCAACAATATTATTACCAATGTAGACATGAAAGTTTGGTGAACGACCAGACTTGGAAAAACACATAGCTTTTGTTTTCTGAAAATTAATTGACAAATGCCACTTGGTGCAGAAAGCTTGCAATTTTGCTAAGGCATTATTCAGACCTTCAGGCGAAAGGCTCAGTATAACAAGATCATCTGCATATAGTAAGCAATATAAAATGAAATTTCCCAAGACTACAGGATCGCAATCCTCACCAAATATATCAGGAAGGTCAGTAGTATATAGCGAGTAAATTGATGAGATAGCGCCTCACTGCGCATGCGCAGAACCTTGTGTGACGTCATAAGTGTGTAAAATGGGGCGGGATTGGGGCGGTGTGCGCATGCGTGATGTGTGGGAGGTGGGTACAAGATGGCCGCGAGTGTCATGTGTGGGAGGTGGGTACAAGATGGCCGCGAGTGTGAGTGAGTGCAAGATGTGGGAGGTGGGTACAAGATGGCCGCCAGTGTGAGTGAGATGTGGGAGGTGGGTACAAGATGGCCGCGAGTGTGATTTGGTGGGAGGTGGGTACAAGATGGCCGCCAGTGTGAGTGAGATGTGGGAGGTGGGTACAAGATGGCCGCGAGTGTGATTTGGTGGGAGGTGGGTACAAGATGGCCGCCAGTGTGAGTGAGATGTGGGAGGGGGGTACAAGATGGCCGCGAGTAGTTTGTTAAATCTGTGAGAGCTGTTCATCACTCACTGTGAGTCTGTTTATGTGCATGTTATGACAGTGATCATTGTAACAGTGCATTACTGTCTCCCATGTTTGTTAAATCTGTGAGAGCTGTTCATCATGTGTGGGAGGTGGGTACAAGATGGCCGCGAGTGTGAGTGAGTGTAAGATGTGGGAGGTGGGTACAAGATGGCCGCGAGTGTCATGATGTGGGAGGTGGGTACAAGATGGCATGGCCGCGAGTGTGAGTGAGATGTGGGAGGTGGGTACAAGATGGCCGCCAGTGTGAGTTTCCCCCAAAAAAAAATTTTTCAAAAATTTTTTTTTTCAAAACAAAAAAAAAATCTTCACACACAAGGTGAACAAAATTTTATTTTTGAGGTAGTGGGTCGAGTGAGGTATCATATTGAAGCTGACGTGAAATGCTTCACATTGATACCTCACTCGACCCCATTGGACCAATAGGGGCTCCCCTAACGCCAAAAAAGGCTATTTTGCAGATTGATATCAACACCTTGTGTATGAAGATTTTTTTATTTTAGAGGTAGTGGGTCGAGTGAGGTATCAAATTGAAGCTGACGTGAAATGCTTCACATTGATACCTCACTCGACCCCATTGGACCACTAGGGGCGCCTCTAACCCCAAAAAAGGGTATTTTGAAGATTGAAGATTGATATCAAAAATATCAAGATATCAAAATAGCCTTTTTGGGGTTAGAGGCGTCCCTAATGGGCCAATCGGGTCGAGTGAGGTATTAAATTGAAGGTGACGTGAAGGAGCATCTGATAGACTGGGTGTGGGCTTGAATTAGGGTAATTCTGCGCATGCGCGAAGATGATATCAAAAATATCAATCTTCAAAAATAGCCTTTTTGGGGTTAGAGGCGTCCCTAATGGACCAATCGGGTCGAGTGAGGTATCAAATTGAAGGTGACGTGAAGGAGCATCTGATGGACTGGTGTGGGTTGAACTAACAGCATTCTGCGCATGCGCAATCTTCAAAATATCCTTTTTTGGGTTAGAGGCGCCCCTAGTGGTCCAATGGAGACGAGTGAGATATCAATGTGAAGCATTTCACGTCAGCTTGAATTTGATACCTCACTCGACCCACTACCTCCAAAATAAAAAAATCTTCATACACAAGGTGTTGATATCGATCTGCAAAATAGCCTTTTTTGGAGCTAGGAGAGCCCCTAGTGGTCCGATGGAGCCGAGTGAGGTATCAATGTGAAGGTGAGATGAAGGGCCATCTGATGGACTGGTGTGGGTTGAACTAGTGTCGAAAACTGGTCCTTGTATGGGTCCTGCTAGACGTTTTGACGCCATGATATAGACCGGAGAGAGAGAGAGAGAAAACAACAACAACAAGGATGACACATGAGGGAACAACAACAACAACAAGGTTTTTTTTCATATAGTTTATTTTCCCCTCCATCATAACATGCCCACGCTGGGGGAGCCGCGTTGGGTATGTTTACAATTCAAGAAAGACTCTTGTCCAATCAGAGACCGCCATTTGCATCTGTCCTATTCATTCCTGTCCGTTAGATGTATTCTTGTCCAATCAGAAGTCGCCATTTCAGAGAGTTCCTTCTTTGGTCATGTTCATTCTGAACCGTTTATTCTAATCATCGTCGGCCAGGCCTGGATATTCTTCGGGCAGCATGTCCTGAAACAGTTGTTTGCGCATTTTGATCGCATTTTCCAGGGCCTCGGTGGGTGGTAAACCCATATCCTCTTCCAAGTGACGCTTGGTCTTCATGGTGGACCTGTGCGTGGGGTCCCCTTTCATTTCAAGCGGTAGTAAGGTATACTGTTCATAGATCGCCATGGCTGTTTTCCTGATGCGGGGGCGCATTTGGGTGTACGTCTGTTGTAAATTATCCCCTCCGGCGTCCTCGATCGCTTCAGCGTGAGTATTGATAGCTGCTGTCACAATACGATCCCAGAAGGTAGGTTCTGCCCCACTTTCCTGGGATGAAGGCTGATTCTCTGAGGTCAAGCTCTCCATATCAGTAGATAGACCGTCAGCCATCTTGGATTCGGTATCAGTCGATGCACTCTCATCAATCTCTGTATCAGTATCTGCCTCAACGGGCTCCTCGGCGTCTTCAGTCCCATGTATATTTTTCTGGTGTCGCATCATATCGTAACGTCTGGTGAACGTGCGTTCACACTCAGAACAAGTATAAGCCATGTTGACGGTTGAACGTCGACTGTGCGTGTTTTGGGAATACGCTCGCTTTTATAGACAGTAACGCCCATCAACGCTTTAGCTCAACGCTTCAACGCCCTGGTGAATTAGCTCAGAAGCTCTGATTTCATCGAAATGCAGTGACGCTCGTCAACGCCCGTCGTTACGCCTTAACGCTCGTCTCAACGCTTTAACACACTTTCTTAATGCTTTAACGTTGTTTAATGATGCGTTCGAACAAATGTTTCTTTTGTGCTATTGCTCTGACATACGCCGCTTTCCAGTTCATGCCCGAGGTTTTTAACATCGACGCTGTTCTTTCAATTTCCATATGGACTGGGTCCTTATCCAACAATTTCATATGGGTCAGTAAGTCGGCATACCGCTGACGTAAAGCCCGTCGTAGTCTGGGTGCCAATCTGTTATGGGCTAAAATTGCAGCTTCCTCTTTCGAATACCCTTTGCGTTGAAACTTGTTTCCTGTGGCCTCCAACATCCCGCCCATCTCGGCGTCCATACTTTCTTTGAACAAATCCTTCCATAGCCTGGAGTTCACATTATGTTCTTCAACCTCGGGTTGGGCCTTCACGGTTGGGTGATATTCCAGGACTGATGGTATGAAGCGGGCCCGCTGTATGGGGGTGGGCTTCTGCTGCTACTCTGCCAGGAGTGCACTCGGCGGATGGTGTAGGGGTATAGGCCGTTGTGGTGATTCCTCGCCGGGTAACAGGTGGGTCGTCAGCCGACGATCTTCGGGGTATGGGCTTTTAAATCTACGAACAGGTAGCCGTACGGACGAATTGTCGCTTCTTGAAACGCCCACATAAAATGGTCAATGTTCTGAGGATAAATTCGACTACCAAACACACGGATTTGTGCTCTATCAATGGGATTGGAGAACAACACAAAGTATTGGCAGTTCAAGGCAATATCTCTGGACGCCTTCCTTGAGGAAAGAGATTCTGAGTCAAATAGATGACGGACAGATTTCGATGATGGGACCCTTTGGTGAATAGGTCGGCGATTTTCGAATTGTCCTTGGCCGCACTCATCAGATCATCGAGCACTACCACGTTGGTCTGCTCGGAATCGAAGTAATAGGGTTCGTCTATGTCGTGAGGAATTCCTGGAACAAAGCTCACATTCTGTAGTCGTGCAGTTTCGCAGGCGGGCTGCCATTGGCTATAACACCAAACAACACGTGTCGGAGCTGGGGTTGCCACACCTTCCTCTAAGAACTTCATCACCCAGGACGTCTTTCCACACCCCGTAGGGCCGCTCACCGTCATCGTATAAGGGTGCTCTAATACTGTCGTGTGTGACGTAGGTGTTGATCGTTCCTCGCGCGTACTTTGAATTTGCACGCTATCGGGACTCCGTTCCTTGAGATGGCTTCGCTGTATATGTCTACGTAGATTAAATGGCGTGGAAAATGACTTCGAACACAAGTGACATGCGTAAACCATGGCTCTCATCTCCACGGACACCAGGCGTATAATGAAGCTTTCACAGATGCATGTGTGTTTATATGCAAGAGCTCCGAGCTCGCGGAGCTCTTGGAGCTCCGGAGCTCATGGAACTCGGAGCTCCGGAGCTCCGACGCTACCACCGGGCGTTGACGGGCGTTGCTAC
>JAVTVY010030121.1:0-12307 GCA_036873755.1 Hanleya hanleyi | reverse complement strand
GGGATACATATGGAGCACAGTGATACACATCAAAATTGGTTAGCTTTTCAGCTAGGCTGACCCCCCCCCCGGGCTCCTGTTCTATAACTCAAGGCTATTTGATGGATAACAACTTTTTATTGCTGTGGAGCTGACGTTTCGTTGGAGATACTTCCCACTTTTTCAAGCTAATGAAAAAGTTGAAAGCATCTCCAACGAACCGTCAGCTCCATATAGCAATGAAGAAATTGTTATCCATATAATCGCCTTGTGTTATATACGCCGACTTCTAAATGCCTATCAAAGAAATTTAACATTGCTCTGTTTTCTTTTAAATTGTACTTAGTGACAATTAGCTATAGAGCTACATCACAGAATGCCCTGTATGTCATTACTTTAAAAATATCAATTAGGTCTTTGGGTTATGGATGCGGAAATTATTCAATGAACGACGCCTGAATATAGAATGATGGTCGGGACGCTTGTATTTGATACAATAATCGATGAACGAATAAAGCTTATATGTAAGTGAACTACATAGTGCACCAGACCTTAATTTTGGTAGGTCACTTTTCTTTAATTACATTTAGTGACATTTAGAACTACAAAAAATGCCCTACATTTAAAATAGGCCAGTTTTGAAGATCAACTACTTCACCTTATACTGTGGGTATAGATTTTCACTTTCTGGGGTGTGTAGCTTCTGAGGTTTGCGGTAGTTGCGGGGTGTGGGGTTAATGACACACTCCGAATCCGTCATGCTTGATCACGTGACAACTTATCCAATTGAGAAGAACCTGATAATTCCTACCCTACTTCGTAGGTCCTGTGACGTTAGTCACACTGCCATGCACTATACAACTTAGCTAAGATTCATAGCGTCTCCCTTCCCTCAACGCTATGCCGACGACAAATACATTTCCCTGAAGGTAACTCGAGCATCTCCACGGCGCACTTATTATTACGTTTGCGCCCTATTGGACCTTCATTAACTTGAGAAAATGGGCACAGTCACAGGAGAATATACACGCCGTAAACTTGAACCACTGACCCTGCAGTTAGGCCTACCGCCACTGACTGGAAACTGCAGAAAGTCCTGCGTAGATCTAATCACAGGCCCGCAAAACAAGAGTTTTAGGGGGTGTGGGCGGTGGTATTAGGGTGAAGTGTCGAAATATGGGGTCTCTATAAATAACCCCATGCTTTATATAAATCCACATCGGATTTATATAAAGCATGGGGTTATATATAGAGACCCCATATTTCGACACTTCACCCTAATATCACCGTCCACACCCCATGCCTGGAAGAAATCGCGAGTTAAATTTTTTTTGTAGTTTGCTGAGATTTTCTACCCTCCATCACGTATCTTTTGATGTTACAAGTCCGAAAATCTGAGTTTTATTACAAGTATACCTCGTGATATCACCAAAGATTATTATTTTGACTTGACCAAACTAACGTGGTCGTCCTTGACGATTGGATGGGAACTGTAAACAGAGAGGGGAAAATGGCAGATTTATTTACCAAAGCCTGTCTCATGAAATAAATCTGTCCGCAATTTAGTTGACACAAAACCTCTTTCCTCAATGCAAGACATCCAGAGATCACCACAACCTGTCAGCATTTCTGTTAAGTAATCAGAAACTAATCTAAGTAATTACTGTTAAGTAATCAGAAGTTTTCTGTGAAGCAGTCATCAAAAGATCGGCTATTTTTAAACTCAACTACTTGGATAAAGGACTGAACATAATTAATTTACCACGAAACCTGAATGATCCAGACGTACACAACGCTGTACCAAATTATTTTAAGTTCACAGAACCCCCTTGCATTTTATGTAAGTATACTAAGGGGTCACGTCCAATTAATCGAGGCACTTTCTCGATGCCTTCGAGATGGATCGAGAAATTTCTCGGCTGAAACCGGGAGGGCAGAACCGGGACCCCTGGCGTCATCTCCCGGTTTGCTCCCGGTTTTATCTCGATCGAAACGTCCCGGTTTTCGAGATGGGTATTAAAGTAATCGCTAATCTCGAAGGGGGTCCCGATTTCTATATGTCTGTGTTTCGTTGCCGTTAATTTGACCGTTTCGTGCAATAGGCGATCAGAGTGTTTTGTGGGTATGATATTTTCGGGGCGCACGTTATACGGATATTTTAACCCAAACTGGAATCTCGACAACGGATTGTTTTAAAGAGGGTTTTTCATGTTATTCAACATTTATCCGATATATTCATATCCTGTTTTTCCTGAATCCAATTGAAAGAATACGTTTCATTTATCTATATAAATTATAAATATATGATTGAATGTTCTTATCTCACATCGATAATTGATTTTATATCTGGCTAGTATCGCACGCGGAAGAAATGAGACAACTGGATAGGACCTGAATATTAATGAAATGGAAGCATGCCTTAATTATTTTTTATATTAGATTATTTTGAACCAACGTGGATCGTTTTACCGGCAAAATGAAGATTATGTTAAATGTTTGACCGGTGTATTAACTTCCGTTTATAATTTGTTTTATAATTTGATGTTATTCAATGCAGAGAATTACTATCTTGTGATATAGTCCAAATAAGGAAATTATATCAACACAGTTTTTTTCTGATATATAAGCTTGTGTGGAAGTGGTTAGCGGAAATACTGACAATCGGAACTAGAGGTGTTGATAATTCACACCACAGTCGGTCTGAAAATCTTCGGCTTGAAACAACAGGGGCTAATTTCTGTACAGGAAAAAAACTGAAACAATAGTTTTGGCAGGATTGATAATATACTGTTGCTGATAACATGTACTGAGGAATTTTACCAAATAACATGATTAATAAAAGTAATTATCGGCCAATTCAGAGTGCAATCTTGCTTTAGACCAACGATCACATATGATTTTACTATCAGCCGGTTTCCAGTAAATTTCCAGCCCTCCTGTGGCCCTTCAAAGCCACTGCATATTTGGATACCTGGAAAATCTCTGGCGAACGTGGTACTGTAATTTTCAAGTCAAGATTCTATTAAATATTTGTTTCAATAAAGATGTACAAAGATAACAGGTTGCAAATATATGCGACTACAGTTCTCTAGACGAAATAACAAAGTAATATTAAACGATTCACGTTTAATCTAATATATTATCCGTGCTTTAATGTATATGTACTCGCCAAGAATAATTTCGCCACAGAAAAGTATATTTACGACGAGCATACGCATTCCGAATGATTCAAACGCTCATTTGAAGGCATCTCGATTACAGTCTCGAAGCAAGTCGAATTATTTCGAGGGAGATCGAGATGGTCTTGTGCTTCCAGGGATAACCGGGAGCAAACCGGGACAACAATCGATAGAGATAAACCGGGACCCTTCGAGACAAGATATTTATCGGTTTTACTCGTTAATCGAGAAACCGTCTCGATCGATTGGACGTGACCCCTAAATCTATAGCCACCACAACATTCAAATATCTAAGAGTTTAAACGGAACTTACACACTGGACGATATAGTTGTGATTGTGAATCGTCGATCTTTATACACCATGTAAGCACATGGTGACTGGTAACCTTGACAGAGTAATGCAGACCTAAAACACTCCTGATGAAGAGACCTAAATCTAGAGAGCCAAGAAGAATAAATCTGAACGCCGACCAGAAGATAGACCTGACTGCACTGGAACAGTACATTACTGAGTGGTCAAAGCGAGAAAAAAATTGAACCTAATGTGCTCACTGATTGGCTGGACCTCACCAAGAGCCAGGTCGTTGAACAATCCACCATACTGACAGAAGTACCCTTTTCTAAGCAAGACAAGTATGAGAAACCTCAATTCGCAAGAAGTTCTAGCAAATCTCCAGAGTAAATACGTCATGGTCCCAGAAGATACAACCCCAAATAATGCTTTGTTCATATGTAAATATTACTATCACCAGGTTCTGATTAAGGAATTGAGTATACGTACAACATTGAATACGTCTACTTATTTCCAAACTGTTTTTACTTTGGAAGATTTTTTGAACAACCACAAAACGTTTCTCAGGGAAAGAGGTATTTGCCTTCTACCACTCATAACCATATACCAAAGGTTTACTGGACTCCCAAAATGCACACAACACATTCATAGCTGGTTCTAGAAACTGCACCACCAAGTTTCGTTCAACTCTGTTGACGAGGGCTCTTCAGGAGGTAAACACATTTTGTTAAAGATATTGCGCAAATATTTCTAATAAAAACTCTAATGTTGAATCTATGTGGACATTGAAAACGTCAGAATGTTTTACTGAAGAAGTTGATGCGAAAGGACACATACCGTCACATACTATACTGACATGTATACACATGGGATTTCTCGATTCTCTACACTACAATCCCTCTTAAAGAGATTATTTATCGTCCAAGTTCATTAATAATATCTTTGTTCAAGAAAACTGATCGCCGATATGTTAATGTCAGAAGCCGTAAAGCATCCTTTAACTCTAGTACGTATAAGAGATATCATTAATGAGATGTTTCTTTAATTTATAGAATTACTTGAATTTCTCATTAATAATATCTATGTGAAATTTGGTAACGTAATATATCAACATCGGGGTCTTGGGTTCGATTCCTGCTGTTGGTTGAATTATTCTTTCTCTCGAAAATTATTTCATATCTACAAATTGCTTCGTGGGGCTATAATCCATTCCAAATTGTCATTTCCATATCGTAAATCCAGTTGCGCACATTACAACACAGAAAGAAAGGTTTGGCCTTCATTGGGACGATTCACGAAGTTTTATCAATGTGCCGGCATAGCTCAGATGGTCAGAGCAAACTCGACGGAGTAGAGAAGCCGTGGGTTCCATTCCCGCTGATGGCTAAATTATTCTTTCTCTCGAAAATTATTTCCATGGATACAAATTGCCTCGGGGGGGAGGGGGCTACAGTCCATACCAAATTGCCATTTCTACATTGTAACGCCAGTTGCGCACATTGCAACACAGGCAGAAAGGATTGGCTTTCATTGGGACGTTTCACGGGGTATTACCTATGGACCGGCTTAGCCCAGCTCAGATGGTAAGGGCTATTCTACGGATTAGAGGGGCTGTGGGTTTCGATTCCCGATGAGGGCTAAATTATTCTTTCGCTTGAAAATAATTTCCAATTTCGACATTCCTATTATCCCTTTCTGAACAGTAATAATCCAGTGAAAACTGCATATGGCGTGTACATCTCTCGCCTACTAGCATTTGCTAGATCACGTGTGAAATGCGACGATTTTAATCAACGTCACAAAACAGTATTGCAGAAACTTTGAAAAAAACCAGGGTTATATCAGCAAGCGTCTCCACTCAAAGATTCGCAAATTTACCGATACATATCGCATGCCGATAGCAAAATACGAGAGTAGCGTCCAAGATCTATGGCGATATGGTTCATAACTTGTGTCTAATTCCGCTTAACCCGGTGGGGGCGTATGAACCCATGTACTTCAAGATCCGCATGGTGTTCATAAGAACATACACAATCAAAGCGTGACTGAGATCCATCGTTCTCAAGATAACAACTTTACAACGAAAATCATATGGATTACGAAGTCGGCTGTACGGATTTGATATTTCTGGAACATCGTGATGTCTTGCTGGCATCATTGAAAGATGTTGATCGACTTTCAACACTGATGAGATGCAGGAAACTACCCTATGTTTAAGTATACTATGATTGTTTTTGCTTGTTTTTTTTCGAATAGTGAACGCTGAATATTGATCGATGGACTAGACGTTTGTATCTTTTTGATAAACAAATTCATGCGCTCGGGAAAGGAGTCTTTCCTTGGAGTACGGCTTATTTCAAGAGGATTCATTCCCGTCTGTATACGTATCTTTATTTATATATTTTTGGGGCATATGTGAAGGAAAATTGCAGATTGGTTACCAATTTAATACCAGACGAAGATGGCTACAAACACTGTCATCAATTCCATTATCAATTCATGAGACCTAGATTTTTTCAACACCAGTTCCGGTCTCGCGCACGTTACCAACTCACACTCCAGCATAGGACTGCTCTCCCACAAGACGAGTACTGGTACCGAAGGCGATTGAGCTGATTTGCAGGTGGCAGTCCTGCTCCACCCTCACACTGATTCGAAAAGAGTGAAGATGATTCCAAAGAAGGGCCGGGTCTGATTATTCACCAAAGCATGGGTGGAAAGGAACGGCATTAAATAAATACTCATCAAATGACGAGAGTGAGCGAGAAGAATAACTTTTTACAAAGAAAGATCAACCTATTAAAGAGCATGTTGAATATAATATGTTGGAAGAGAATTTTGGGAAACTTGTCGGAGAAGCCTATAGCGAAGTAATCGTGTCCAGGATCTGAAGAATTTGAATCGAGTTAAATGGCCAAGTAAGATTATATTTCGGGGAAGAGAAAGACTTTACGTCAAACATACAACGAACTCCTCGTTAACTGACACAAGCTACAACATGAGAAGATTCAGAACGAAATTTTTTGATATGAGGAAACTTTCACACAGACTGTTAAGATGCGGGAATGTCTATTCGATAAGTCGATTAATATAAGTGATAAGAGAGATAATACATGTATAAGTATCAAGAGAGAAATAATGTCATTTAGAAGTCGATTCAGAATAAGAAAACCAGTAGTAATATTATTAGAGAGATGGAAGTTGGATAGACAAACGGTGAGATGCTAGATAGTAAGGAAATTAATAGTTACAAATGAATACAATGTATCGACATAAGTGGATGACATTGTATCATAATCCCTCCATGGTTCGTAAAGCATTTAATATATTACTTTACGAAAGAAGCGATTGTTAGCTAATCTTTATATTTGTTTCCTTCATATCTTTGTGTTTCAAACTAGTCCATATACCTCCTTATCTCTCTCCTCGAGAACTGAGGGTTTCACCATGCAACCTGCGCCATTATGTAATGCTGTTTTGCATAATATTAGTTGTATTGCTTCATTGTTATTAGTCTGCGCTGGTTCGCGCATGCGCCTCCTCGGGTATCTCGAGGTTTCCGGTTTAGTGCTCCTGTATGTTGTGTTTGCTTTTGTTATCAAGGTCTGAGTAAAGTGTTGCAATTCAATCTACTGTGTTAGTCGGACATTCTTCAGCCGTACTTGGAAAGTATATTAATCCTTACTGGCGTGGTGGCAGCGTTTACGGACTCACAACTAAAGTAAAGAGACTGATTTCATTGTTGCCTTATACTGACCTACTTCCCACGTGTGTACAGGCTGTCGCTGAGTGTTTTCACATATACGTGACCGTCTAACCAGGGACATATTTCTGGAAACACAGCAGGCTGTTGCAACCGTAAGTAAGCCCTTTACCACACGGCATTCTCAGCGTATCAAAATATGGCAAACGTACAGCGAGCACCAAAACAATGGTCTCTCACTAAAAATGAGACCGTCAATTCCTTTGAGAACTGGCGTCAGAACCTATTATACACTCTATCACTGGACGTCAATTTCGCCCCATTTTTGACTGAGGGGGAACAGTGGGCTAAAAGAACAAGAAATGTCCCGCTACGCGGGTTTGTTAATGACGGAGAGATCGTTCCCGTAGCACAACGTCGTACCGCCCGCCAAAAGGTCAATATGCTAGAGTTGATGTTGGGACAAATTGCAAACTTCTGCCCCGTTATAGCTCGAAGTACCATCGTCAAAAATTCAACATCTATCGATAACATATGGCAGGTTATACGCCTGCACTACGGTTTTCAGTCTACAGGTGCACACTTCATAGACTTTTCTGAAATTCGCCTCCAACCAGACGAGCGTCCCGAGGATTTATTCCAACGGTTAATGGCATTTGTGGAAGATAACCTATTACACAGAGACGGCGGGATTCTACATCACGGTGAAGAAATAACGGAAGACGAAGAACTCACACCTTCACTTGAAAATTTCATCATCCTAACATGGCTCCGTTTAATTCACCCTGACCTTCCTAAATTCATTAAACAACGATATGGTACCGAACTACGCTCCAGGACATTGGCGTCAATAAAACCAGAAATTTCACAAGCACTATCTTCCCTTCTGGATGAGATCCATATGGCAGAGGACGCAAAAGTCATGCGCACTGCTGCTCGAGGATCTTCCGGCACTCAAAAATCGTCTTACCTTAACTCACAAAAAGAAAAGAATTTTCGTACGCGCACCCCAAAGTCATGCCCGTTGTGCAAGCAGGCCGGCCGACCAGACGTACATTTCCTCAGTGAGTGCAAGTACTTACCCGACCGTGACCGAAAATATATGGCTCGAGCTAGACAAGTCGCAACGTTACTTGACGAATCTACAGATGAGGACTCGGATATTGGAGATAGTGATCCAACTGCTAGTATTCCTGAACCCGCCGCCCTCAGAGTACAAGTTCGCCAGTCTCCGTATATACATGCATTTTACAAGCACCATGTCACCCGCGTCACTATTGATAGCGGAGCAACTGGCAATATGATACGATTATCTACAGTTAAAGGTCTGGGTATCCCGTTCACGAAAAGTTCACAGTCTGCACATCAAGCCGATGGCTCATCACCGCTCACTGTAGTAGGTAAAACACGATTCACCATTGTTCATGACAAGTTGCATCTCACTTTCGAAGGGTTAGTGGTAGAAAACCTGGATGTCGAAGTACTCGCTGGAACCCCCTTTATGGAATGTAATGACATAGCAGTACGTCCAGCAAAACATTTAGTGATGTTCCAGGATGGATCTACTTACCACTACGGGTCTGGCGATAAATCGTCTCCATCGCATACAGTCCGACGTGCACCTGTTTTACGTGCACCTGCCTCTACAACAACAGTATGGCCTGGGGATTACATTGAACTCGACCTTCCTACCGAGTTAGCCACAATGACGGATGATACCTTCGCATTAGAACCAAGACTTGACACTCGTTTTGATCACTCGAGTATCTCTCAAGCCTGGCCATCCCCTGAATTAGTTTCTAGCGTTGCGGGAAGAATCCGTATCATTAATCACAGTGATGGTCCCCAACAGATCAAGCGACATGAACATTTTTGTCAAATTCAGCCTGTATTTGTACCTTCAGCCGAATCCGATGTCCCATCGTCTCTGAGTTCTCAAAGCACATCTAAGCCTAATGACTTTCACTCTGATTCCGTGAAATTAGACCCAGACAATACTATGCCACAAGATTACAAAGACAAGTTCCGAACCCTTCTCCATGAATATGACAGTGTTTTCGACCCTGTTATTAAGGGATACAATGGTACATCGGGTCCACTCAAAGGAGTCGTGAATATGGGCCCGGTCCAACCCCCACAACGAAAAGGTCGGGTTCCACAATATTCAAAAGATAAACTTGTTGAACTACAACAGAAGTTTGATGATTTGGAAAACATGGGAGTATTCGCTTGCCCTGAAGATATCGACGTTTCCGTTGAATACCTTAATCCGTCTTTTCTAGTGAAGAAACCCAACGGAAGTTTTCGTCTTGTCACGGCATTTGCCGACGTTGGTCGTTATACCAAGCCACAACCGTCCTTAATGCCCGACGTGAATTCTACTCTCCGTCTAATTGCCCAGTGGAAGTACATCATTACAACAGATCTCACGAGCGCTTTCTATCAAATACCCTTGTCAAAGGACTCAATGAAATACTGCGGCGTCGCTACACCCTATCGTGGTATTCGCGTCTACACCCGATGTGCGATGGGCATGCCTGGCTCTGAAACAGCCCTAGAAGAACTCATGTGTCGCGTTTTCGGAGATTTACTTCAGGATGGTGTAGTCGCTAAGCTAGCCGACGACCTCTACTGCGGTGGAAATACACTTGAAGAGCTATTCCATACATGGAAACGGGTGTTACAGGCGCTCAACGACAACAATCTGTGTCTCTCTGCTCCTAAAACCATTATCTTCCCGACCACGGCTACAATATTAGGATGGATCTGGAGCGAAGGTGGAATACGTGCCAGTCCACACCGCATCTCCACTCTCTCTACTTGTACTCCTCCAGAGAATGTGTATGGTCTTCGGTCATTTATTGGCGCCTACAAAGTTCTCTCCCGAGTTATTCCTCAATGCGCAAGTTTGTTATCTCCCCTAGATGACGCCACTTCTGGTCGCCAATCAACAGATAAAATCAACTGGAATGACGAACTCTTACATGCTTTCAAACTGGCACAATCCGCGCTGTCTTCAAACCAAACCATTACGTTACCTCGTCCTGACGATCAGATCTGGATTGTAACTGAC
The DNA here is from genome assembly GCA_036873755.1 of Hanleya hanleyi. Taxonomy (NCBI): domain Eukaryota; kingdom Metazoa; phylum Mollusca; class Polyplacophora; order Lepidopleurida; family Hanleyidae; genus Hanleya; species Hanleya hanleyi. Next base: position 2,081 of record JAVTVY010030121.1, on the reverse strand, counting down.
GGTGCTGTCAAGCGACGGGGAATAGGCGCTACTTTGTATGTTACGCGTAGTGGAAAGCCCTGTCTGGCAGGTTACTTCAGTGCCAAGTTACGCCAACAGCAAGGATCGTGGCTCCCCTGTGAAGTAGAGGCCCTGTCTATTGCAGTGGCTACAAAACACTTCAGCCCTTACATCATTCAGTCAAAGCATAATGCCTGTATACTGACCGACAGCAAACCCTGTGTTCAAGCTTACGAGAAGTTATGCCGTGGAGAGTTCTCCGCTAGCCCCAGGGTATCTACTTTTCTGTCCATCATCAGCCGCTATCAGGCTTCTGTTCGTCACCTCGCTGGTTCTGCTAACGTCCCATCTGACTTTGCTAGCCGAAATGCTATCGACTGTGACAATCCATCGTGTCAGGTATGCTCGTTTGTCGAACGCATCGAGGACTCGGTTGTACGTCTTACCAATACACGTGATATCATATCGGGTAATACCAAACCTCCATTCACTAGTAGAGCCGCGTGGTTGGCTTTGCAGTCGGAATGCCCTGACCTCCGTCGTACCCATGCACATCTTGTTCAGGGCACTAGACCCTCAAAAAAACTCACAAAGATCAGAGACATCAAGCGCTATCTCAACATTGTGACTATTGCCAAGGATGGCCTATTGGTTGTGCGACGTAATGACCCATTTGTAGCCTCTCGTGAGTGCATCGTCGTTCCAAGACAAATCCTTGATGGTCTTCTCACAGCTTTACACATTTACCTAGACCATCCTTCGGCGCACCAACTGAAACTAGTAGTCCAACGGTATTTTTTCGCGTTGGACATGGACAAGTCTATAGAGTGTGTCTCAAGTGGATGCCATCAATGCTCATCTCTCAAAAACATTCCTCATACCATCATTGAGCAGTCCAGTACAGATCCACCAGATTCAGTTGGAATATCCTTCTCTGCTGATATCCTGAAGCGTGAACGACAACTTGTCTTTGTCCTGCGTGAATGTGTAACATCATACACCGTTGCATGTTTGGTAGAAAGTGAGCGTCGAGAGTGTCTACGTGACGCATTGATAAGGTCGTGTATTGATCTCCGCCCACTCGATGCCCCCCCAGCTGTGATACGTACTGATCCGGCTTCTGCTTTCTCCTCACTGGTAAACGACGAGCTTCTCCTGCACCACAGACTGCGTATTGAAATTGGTCGCATCAAGAACCGTAACAAGAACCCCGTCGCAGACAGGGCCATCCAAGAGCTAGAAGATGAAATCCTCCGCCAAGATCCAGTCTGCGGTACTTTAACTCCTCTGTCTTTGTCTGTCGCAGTAGCACGTCTTAACTCTCGAATTCGGAGCCGAGGATTGTCGGCTCGTGAGATGTGGACCCAACGGGATCAATTCACCAACACCCAGTTACCCATCCACGACCATACCATTATCCTAGAGCAACACGCCCAACGCACAGCCAACCATCCATGCAGCGAACGATCTAAGGCTCCGTTGGGCCAAGTTCCACAAGCCACACCAGTCGAGGTTGGTGATCTAGTGTATTTGTATTCCGACCGTAACAAGTCAAGAGCTCGCGATCGTTATCTTGTTGTCTTGGTCGAGGGATCATGGTGTAATATCAGGAAATTCCGTGGATCACAACTTCGAAGTACATCCTACAGAGTCAAGCGTTCCGAATGTTATATGGTACCGATATCGTCGGAGTTAAGCCATCACACAAGACACAGACTAGATGATGATTCATCTGATGAAGATCAACGCCCAATGCAACAACATCGGCCGCCAGACCCTCCACACATTCCGTATGTGCTATCGCAGCCACCCCAAGCAAGTAGTGACACGGTCTCAACAGAATGTACACCGATAAACCTTGACACTGGTAGTCTTGAAGCTCAATCTAGTCATGAAATTCCTACTCTGGAATCTCCAACTCCATCAGCCAGTTACGACAGCCCACGTCGTTCACTCCGTACAAAGAAGCCTCCATCTAGATTCTCGGATTATGTTACTGACCTTTAGTGTGTGAAAACTGTGCTTTCGACCTGGTGTGGTTTACAATTCACCTTAAGGGGCATTTAAAGGGGCAGAATAAT
>JAVTVY010030120.1:0-12750 GCA_036873755.1 Hanleya hanleyi | reverse complement strand
CACGTGACCGGAACTGACCTTTGACCCCGGCGCGCGCAAAGGTTTCCACCGCGGTGGAAACCTTTACACCGCGCGCGCGCGCCGGGGTCAAAGGTCAGTTCCGGTCACGTGAACGGAAGCGGAAGTGACCCCACAGAGGTCCTATGCAAATGTCACTTCCGAGCTCTGAGCTCCACAGGCTTTGAGCTCCAAGAGCTCCGATCCAAAAAAACACCCTCGCAAGCACACACATACACACACGCCTACATCCGGGTTCTTGTCGCTGACGTCCAAGTTGAAGTGATTGTGCTAAAAATAGATCAACAGCTAGCTTGCTATAAAAAGGAAACGGCCTGACCGTTTCATCAGACACTCTGTCAACCACCAAGATGTTCACTTGTACTACGTGCTCGAAATCATTCACTCGCCGGCACGACTTGCGCCGCCATGAGGCTACCAAGCACGATGGAACCGCCCGGTATAGCTGTACGATATGTAGGCCTACACTGTCGTTTCAGCGCCCAGATCATTTACAGCGCCATGAACGTTCAATTCATGGGCCACCCAAGCGTCCATGCGAAGAATGTGGTCAACTCTTCAGACGACCCAGTCAGTTAAAACGGCATGAACGTTTGATTCATGGTCCGTCACCACGTCATGAGGGACAACTTTCCACTAAAGAGGCACCCAGGAGGGACAGATCCACTGAAGATGAACCCGGGGAGAAGAATGGCACTGGTGATGCGATCACGGAGAGCCCGCCTATACACACAGCTCAGAAGAGCCTAGATATCAAGCCTGTCCCTAGCATTACTGTTTCCAGTCATACGCCTGACAACAACGAACATTTTCTGGAAGATGCGGTGGATGTTCCCAGCGATCTCTTACCCGAAGATCATCCAGTGAGTGAGCTGTATCGACGCCATTGGTCCATGATCCGACACTGCTTCCACCGTCATCGCCCTATATTGGACTTGTACAATTTCCGACTGACCGACCTCGCCCGTCTACGCAGCTACGTGGAAGCCATCTTCAATGACCAACCTACGTCCTTCACATTAAATGTAGCATTTGGGTACATCTTATGCCATAAGATGACGCGTGAATTGTGCTATTTCTATTCCAGTGCCATCAACCCAGTGTACGACCATCCTTTCACAATCACCAATCGGGCGTCGTTAGAGACGATGCTGGCCCAACTAGACACTGTGGATCCCTTAGAATGGGTCTATGAACAGCGTCCCAACACCAAGTGGATAGTGGAGAGGGTCACCAATGTTACGTTCTTCGTGGTTAAACTGACACACCAACCCCATCGGATGAAAGTATTCACCCATGCACTGATAGATACTCAGAATGCGCAAACAACTATCTGAGGATATGTTTCCTCAATGGTATCCTGGCCTGCCCGATGACGATTAGAGCAAACTGTTCAGAGCGAACATGGTCGAAGATGGAACTTTCTGAAATGGCGACTTTTGATTGGACAAGAGTAGCCGAGAATACATCTAACGGACAGGAACGAATATGACGGATGCAAATGGTGGCTTCTGATTGGCCAAGAATCTTCTTGAATTGTAAATATACCCAACGCGGCTCCCCCAGCGTGTGTATGATGTAACACTGGGGAGAATAAACTATATGAAAAAAAACGTCTTGTTGTTGTTGTTCGCTCATGTGTCATCCTTGTTGTTGTTGTTGTTCTCTCTCCGAGTGTTAAGGTGTAACGACGGGCGTCCCTGCATTTCGAAGAATTAGTGACAATTCCATGGAATATTAGAGCTTCTGAGCTATTTCACCAGGGCGTTGAAGCATTAAGAATGGCGTTGGTGGGCGTTGCTACAAGATGACACCTCACACGCCGCATTTGCACCGCGGATGGTCCATCTCTACACCAAGTAACATCCTTCACTGCTAAAAAATGCCCACTTTCGCTACTACTCGTACTGATGACGTCACCAATGACGGCACCGATGCTGTGGATATCCCTCAAATCGGCTATTTCATATTCCATATAACAGTATTAGCACCAAATTCAAAAAGAGAATCATAGTATACATAAAAAGACAATCATAGTATACATAAACATAAGCTTGTTTCCTGCAAGAGAGAAGCGGTCAACAGTTTTCATTGATGCCGGCAAGACATCATGATTTTCCAAAAATATCAAATCCGTATCATTGATCAGTATTCTTAATCCATAATATTCGTTCGTGTCTTTTCGGAAAAGTCCGTGTCTTTTCGGTAAAGTCCGTGTCTTTTCGGTTCGGTGACGTCCGTGTCTATCATCCGGGCACTTCGCGTCTGCGCCTGCATTGGGGTATGTATGAGGGTCTTCATGCGCGTGCGCGCAATGCGGCTCAGTCGTACACCAGTCTAGATCCTCGACTTGGGGTAGAGTGTGCTAAAAATAGATTACCAGCTAGCGTGCTATAAAAGGGAAGCGGCCTGGCCGTTTCATCAGAGACTCTGTCAACCACCAAGATGTTCACTTGCACAACTTGCCAGAAGCAGTTTATTCGCCCAGAAGATTTGCGACGACACGAGGCCTCCATCCACAACGGTGCACGATATACTTGTATAACCTGCGCACGGTCATTTAATCGGGAAGATGCTTTACTGCGCCATGAACGCTCACTCCACGAGGGTGCGACGGAACAATGTAATGAATGTGGTCAACTCTTCAAACGACCCAGTCAGTTAAGACGGCACCAACGTTTGATTCATAGTCCATCACCACGGTATGCGCGACAACCTTCTACTGTAGAGGAGCCGCGGAAGGTCAGGCCCAGTGAAGATAAGCCCGGGGAGACGAACGCCACTGGTGATGCGATGACGGAGAGCCCGCCTATACTCACAGTTCAGAAGAGCCTGGATATCCAGCCGGACCCCAGCGTTACGGTTTCGAGTCATTCGCCTGACAACATCGAACATTTTCTGGTCGAGCCCATAAATGTTCCTAGCGATCTCTTACAGGACAACCATCCAGTGAGTGACGACGATCGGGGCCATTGGTCCATGACACGGTACTGTTTCCACCGTCATCCCCCTATTCAAGATATCTACAATTTCCCACTGACCAAACTCACCCGTCTACGCAGCTACGTGGAAGCCATCTTCGAAGATCAAACTACGGCCTTCAAATTGAATGTCGCTTTCGGGTACATCTTACGTCACAAATGGACGGACCAGTTACGGTATTATTACCCCAGTGCCAACAACCTTGTGTTTGACCTGCCGTTTACCATCATTCACCGGGCGTCGCTAGAGATGATGCTGGCCCAAGTGGAACAATTGGATGCCTTGAGATGGGCACATCGTCAACGCCCCAACACACAATGGGTGGTAAAGAGGGTAACCAATGTTACGTTTTTCCTTACCAAGACGACCAACCGCCTCCATCGGGTGAATGCGTCTCCCATACACTGATGAATACCATAACATGCCGTACATACTCTCTATGTCTACATGCTGATCGTTGACTTGAGCTCAGTAGACACTTGTACCTAATGTGACGAAGCGTTAAATAATAAAACATGGTGTTTAATATTTCAATTTGTTTTGCTGTGAACATACTAAACATACCCAGGGCGGCTCCCCCAGCCTGGGTATGATGTAACATTGGGGATAATAAACTATATGAAAAAACTTCTTGTTGTTCTCTCATGTGTCATCATTGTTGTTGTTGTACATGTTGTTCTCTCTCCGGTCTATATCATGGCGTCAAGGCGTTATGTTAGAATGTTGAGGTGTAAAGATAGGGCGTTACGTCGTTGAGACAGGCGTTAAGGCGTAACGACGGGTGTTGACGGATGACAGCCATTCGAGAGCTTCACACTGATACCCCACACGGTCCATTTGACCAGGGACCGTCCATCACTTAACAAACCTCCACGAATCCACAAAATACCTGCCTTCTATAACACGGCCAGACTGCGCATGCGCAAAATGATGAAAACGGACGATACATTAGTCCAGTCGGATCCCGCTCACTCGCTCGCTCATTCACTCACTCATTCACTCACTCACTTACTCACTCACTCACCGTCGTTAGTGCGTCCATGCGTTAAGACGGGTATTGGGGACGCCTCACTCACTCATTCACTCACTCACACTCACTCACTCACTCACTCACTCACTCACACGCGCGCATACACTCATTGCGCATTGCGCCGCAAGGTCAATAGGGTTCGAAATCCGCTTTTATACTACTAATCCTTCCTTCACTGCCCCAAAATGCCCACTTTCTCTACTACTCGTACTGATGACGTCACCGATGACGTCACAGATGACGCGGACATCCCTCAAATCGGAATGTACACCCAGAGAGCTACAAAATGACACCTCACACGACGCATTCGGACCAAGGATGGTACCTCCCTACCCCAAACACCTTCCTTCACTGCCCCAAAATGCCCACTTTCGCTACTACTCGTACTGCTGACGTCACCGATGACGTCACAGATGACGCTGACATCCCTCAAATCGGAATGTACACCCCGAGAGCTACAAGATGACACCTCCCAGGACGCATTCGGACCAAGGATGGTCCCTCTCTTCCCCAAACACCTTCCTTCACTGCCCCAAAATGCCCACTTTCGCTACTACTCGTACTGATGACGTCACAGATGACGCGGACATCCCTAAAATGAAGATGTACACCCCGAGAGCTACAACATGACACCTCACTCTACCCAATCGGGCCACTAGTGCTCCACCTAGACTCCAACATGTCCACCCCGTATGGATTTATACATACATTGGGCTAATATCCCAGTATATGAGTGTCTATGGGTCTATATGCATCTATATACAAGCCTACCCGGTACTTAAAAAACATTTCATAGCTTTTCCCATCGTATTCTACAATCTCACAGCCCAGAGTAAAATCCATAAACAAATGACCACCACCCTATACACGCAAAAAAGATAGAAATGTGCGAATACCTTATCCTACAAGAGAAATTGGCCTAGTCTGAGTTGTCTCCCTTGCATCAAAGCGTATAGATGGGGCTGTGGTTTGGTTGGCACTATTATCCGGGAAACCGGGGAAATTGGCATTGTTGGTCAGCCATTTTTCTTAGTGTTTGTTACACAAAACAGACCTGTACGGAATATTTCCACCCTTTTAAATCATTCATACCCAACAAAATTATATCAAACTAATTCATTCATTCATATGTAAGTGATTCATATACCGCGGAAGACCGCATGAAGGTCCCACCGATGACGTTCGATGAACGTTCGTCATTTTTCTTTGCTGGTGCAAACTGGACAATAAATGCTCGACACTGGGGTGGCACTCTATCATAGACTGGCCGCAATATATGTATATTGGTCTCATTGGGTTCAGCTATTTGGTGTAAAATGTCTGTGGAGCGGACACAAAACTAGACATTTTTTTCAGGCATATTTTCTCATCGCATGGGCGGAAACAACTGCCGATCTAAGGAAAAATATTACCTCAAAGGCAGCAAACGAGTTAGCAATGTAAGCCTGAACAATTATATTTTCAATGAATACAAGGTTGTCTTGAGAAATATATCTCAAAATATGATTAATTAATGATTTTCCATCATGACAAACGAACACCGGCTTCCAACAAATATGGCGGCGGGTATTCGAAGCTCGAAGTCAGAAAATTGCCAAACTTCAAAAATTCAGATCTCATCAACCAGAACGTCTTATGTGCTCACAGTTATTGACTATATCGTAAAATATGTATACTTGCTAACCTTAGTTGGATTCGTCATGAAATAATTTAGAAATAAGTAATTCGAGCACTTTTTGTGACATAGCAAAACGAAGAAGGGGGGGAGGGGGGGAGGGGTGGATACTAGCATAGATATTATTAAAAAATAAGTTATATTACATACGTGGAAGGTGTTGATTGGTGTTACTGAGTGATACTGGTCAGCTGCATCTCATCAATGAGGCGAACACGGTACTTTTGAAGCTTCACTTCCTGGGATGACTGTGGGCTCAGGCTGGTGAAAAACGGTGTAATAGGCTGGTGGCTGGCTGGTGAATTTGCACTGGTAAAATGAAAAAAGTAAAAGGTTCTCCACAGCTCATACAAGCAGGCAAGCAGGCTGGCTAGAGGTGAGGGAGGCAGGCAGGCAGGCAGGCTAGAGGTGAGGCAGGCAGGCAGGCAGGCTAGAGGCAGGCAGGCTGGGGTCAGGTCAGGTAGGTCAGGCAAGTAGTGCAATGAATACAACCCACCGCTAAAAATCGCCTTCTTTTATACGTTTTTCTACAATCCGCCATTTTGAACCCATCCCACATCAGCCGCCATTTTGAACCCATCCCACATCAGCCGCCATTTTGAACCCATCCCACATCAGCCGCCATTTTGAACCCATCCCACATCAGCCGCCATTTTGAACCCATCCCACATCAGCCGCCATTTTGAACCCATCCCACATCAGCCGCCATTTTGACCCCATCCCACCATCTAGACATGCCTTGATCACGTGATCGTCATTGGGAAACCCCCACTGGGGAATCCCCCACTGGGAAACCCCGCCACACTTCCGCCACCGGGGGGAACAAAAAAGTAGGTCAAGTTGCGCTGTGCCGGCCTTTATATACTACTAACGTTTACGCGTTTTCGCGTCGGGTTTTCGTGTTTTCGCGTTACTGTTATAGAAGCAAAAATGCGAAAACGCGATGTGGCCGCATCCGGCTTCCATACCTGAGCGATAACGCCAAAATACGCATATACGAATTTGGGTGCTGACAATTTCAAACCTTCGGAAGATCATTCGACTGTGGATTAGGAGATCCTCAATGAAGACCATTATGCCGCATAGACCTCTTCAGTAATTAGTTCATTCCTGGAAACCTTATCGGTCAAGTATTCAAATTCTCCATCTGTAGCCCTCGCCTCTAACAGCCGATACGACAGCAGTCTCATATTTAATCAGCGCAAGTTTCCTCGAAATCTTCTACTTGTCGCAATCTGACGTTATCGGGGGCATGATTTCATCCAGGAAATCCCGAATCATTCCGAGAAAGTCCTTCATCCTTTGTACTCCCGTAGCTCAGAATACCCCTCCAATACACAGGGACTCGTAGTTGGTCGGTTATTAATTATGATATTAATATTTATATATACTCTCCTCCTATTCTATAATAACTATAGAGTAGGAGGAGAGTATATATAAATATTAATATCATAATTAATAACCGACCAACTACGAGTCCCTGTGCTCCAAGATGTAGGTAGCGCGGGAGTAATCAAAACGTCATAAACCTCCTGTCTTGTCCAGATCATTAAACGAAAGCTATGTGTTTTTCCAAGTCTGGCCGATCGGTCCGTGTAACCTTGCACAGTTCAATTTTCGTTTTTCGTTTTTGGTTTCTCAAAATCAAAAATTGAAATTTGACCGTCATTTTTCAATTTTCGTTTTTTGTTTCTGTAATCTCAAAATCAAAAATTGAAATTTGACCGTCAATTTTCAATTTTCGTTTTTCGTTTTTGTGATCTTAAAATCAAAAATTGAAATTTGACCGTCAATTTTCAATTTTTGATTCTGGGATTACAAAAACAAAAAGCGAAAATTGATATTTGACAGTCAATTTTCAATTTTTGTTTTTCGTTTTGCTTGACGCTAAAATGAAAATCAAATATTGAAGATTGTCTAGACTTGTCCGTTTTTCGTTTTTTGATTTTAACTTTGACGTATCAATGTTAAGTTCGCACGTGGACGGGTTATGATGTCACTTCCGGTATGACGAGTAGAATAGAAAACGCAAATCGTGTCGCATAAGAGGTGTGGAGCGCGAGAGGCATGTGGCCCACAAGGCCATCCTCGGGAGCCAGTGTATTGATCGATTTGTTAGGGTATCTATGCATTGCCTTGGTTAGTTGCCCACGGTAGTCCTGGATAAAACAAAGATCGAGGGGTATCCTCTAAATCAAACCAATTATTGAACAGGCTCAGCAAGCTCATCACGCCAAATCACTAGCTGCAATGTTTGAGATGTTACATCACTGGCATAACTTTGATGTCAGACTGAAATCGTCATCGAGAGTCAAAGCAAAAACCGCCGGCTTGGGATACCGACATGCTAATTCAAAATAACCTCGGGGGGTGAAATGAGATTGAGGCAAGGACTTAAAAACCCACTCAAATCACCAAAAATGTCCGGGTAAACCCTGTGAGAGGATTCACGATTTACCTGGACTTGTGAAGATGCACCAGACAGGGCTGGATAGGTGGCATCCCGCAGTTGTCATTGGTTATCGGCATGGAGCCCTGAGCCAATCAGGACGCAGTCTTAGATTTTCTCATTTCTAAAAATAGATGTTTAGAGCGCTACAAAAGCGAACAGCATTCATGCACACAACCGCTATTTGTTATTGATTTGAAATATAGTATTCATAAAGATACCAACAAAGATTTAATACCAATAAGAGTAAGCATCGCGGTGATGGGTCGCGAAATCCGTATATGGCCAGCGTTCCGTAAACCACCATTTCAAACAAGCACACAAACGTCACGTTTGATGCCAGACGTCTGACTGCTTCAACGCTTCAGGTCCAATCTTCATTCTCTATTTTTGGGACCTTGATCGTTGGAGCGTTCACATGCCCGTCAACGTTCAGTGTCAAAAACGCTTCAACGCTTTAAGTGCGGGTGTCAAAAGCTTCAACGCATCGACGCGGGAAGTTCCTTTTGGGTTATGATTAAGGTACCCACGTATTTAATATTTTACCCTACTTTAATGAAACTCATAGTGTATCAACCCTGTTGTTCTCCATATAATGCTTCACACCTACTGCACGAATGCCCACTCGCTTCTGGACATGCGCAGTTGGCCCATTATAATCTAGCTCGATTGCCTGGCTCCAGGGATCTATAGTGTGGTGACGCTCCCATGTCTTTCCCCCAACTGGCTTTCCATATTGTACTCCACACCTGCCTAAACAATCCGATTTGCGCTTTCCATACTACTCCGCGGACCGAAAGTGACACCATAAGCCTTGCGCGTGCGCAGTTAACATTGATGCGTCAAAGTTAAAATCAAAAAACGAAAAACGGACAAGTCGAGGCAATTTTCAATATTTGATTTTCATTTTTGCGCGGAGTAAAACGAAAAACGAAAATTGAAAATTGAATGTCAAATTTCAATTTTTGATTCTGAGAAACCGAAAACGAAAAACGAAAATTGAAAATTGACGGTCAAATTTCAATTTTTGATTTTGCGAAACCAAAAACAAAAAACGAAAATTGAATTGTGCAAGGTTAGTAGTAGTATAACGGCATTACAGACCACATTTTGCCGGGATCGATAACTCTGTTTGCACTTTTTTGATTTTTGACAAATTTCGGGTTATCTCCCTTGATTCGAACATTTGCATGTTTTCACAGAATAAATAAATAAATTAATGAATTAATTAATTTTAATTGTATAAAGATGTATTTATCCGCGGTGATGCGGTCATGTCTGGCGGTCATGCGGTCGCGGAAAAAGCTTCCGCGGAGAAAAAGTAGTCCCTAGATAAAATGGTCCGATGGGGTCGAGTGAGGTATCAAAGTGAAGCTTAGGTGAAGGGGCATCTAATGGGCTGGGTGTGGGATTGAACTATCGGCATTCTGCGCATGCGCGGTGGCCCAAGGGTATGGAAATAGACGTTTTGGAGCTAGGGGAGCCACTAATGGACCAATGGGGTCGAGTGAGGTATCGATGTGAAGCATTCGTGAAGGGGCATCTGATGGGCTGGGTGTGGGGTTGAACTATCGGCATTCTGCGCATGCGCGGTGGCCCAAGGGTATGAAAATAGCCGTTTTGGAGCTAGGGGAGCCCCTAATGGTCCAATGGGATCGAGTGAGTTATCAAAGTGAAGCATTCGTGAACAGGCATCTGATGGGTTGGGTGTGCGGTAGGAATATCATTCTGCGCATGCGCAGACGCAATGCGGAGCTCTCGTCCAATCAGAAGCGAGTATTTCAAATCCGTCACAGAGCTCTCAGCCAATCAGAAGCGAGTATTTTGACCCGGTGCATTATGGGCCATATCCAAGATGGCGGCACGTGTGTTCAAGATGGCGGCACATCCGGTGTCGAAAACTGGCCATTTTGTCGGGATGTGGTCACCTAGTGTCGAAAACTGGACCTTGTATGGGTCCTGCTAGACGTTTTGGAGCTAGGGGAGCCCCTAATGGGCCGATGGAGTTGTATGAGGTATCAAAGTGAAGTGTATTTCAAGCATGGGTGGGTGCATGTAAAATTTTTCCTGAAAAAATACGGAACACGGACTTTATTTTAAATTACGTGAAAATGCCTATATGGGGTTTGGGGGGTATAGGACCATCCTGGGAAACCTACTACTCGACATTTGCGGTATAGGTTGTGGGGTCTCGTTTTCTTAGTCTCGTCAAGACAAACATGATAGGAAGTGTCCCGCAGCGAATCGGTGAAATTTTTGGAAAAGTACGATATAGCCCCATATAGTCCCATACTGGGGGTGTAGGATCAATGTTTGTCCCCCTGGGAAACGTACTTCTATACATTTGCGGTAGGGTTGTTTGGATTTGTTTTTCACGTCTCGTCATTTAGAACATGATAGGAAGTGTCCCGGCGCGAATCGGTGAAATTTTTGAAAAAGTACGATATAGCCCCATATAGTCCCATACTGGGGGTATAGGATCGATGTTTGTCCCCCTGGGAAACGTACTTCTATACATTTGCGGTAGGCTTGTGGGGTCTCGTTTTCTTAGTCTCGTCATTTAGAACATGATAGGAAGTATCCCGGAGCGAATCGGTGAAATTTTTGAAAAAGTACGATATAGCCCCATATAGTCCCATACTGAGGGTATAGGATCAATGTTTGTCCCCCTGGGAAATCTACTTCTATACATTTGCGGTAGGGTTGTGGGGTCTCGTTTTTCACGTCTCGTCATTTAGAACACGATAGGAAGTGTTGCGGAGCGAATCGGTGAAATTTTTGAAAAAAGTCACCGAGGCCTGGGTGGGCCCATAGGCCTATACCGCATGGCTATGGGTGTATAGGTCCATACGGGGTGGACATGTTGGCGTCTAGGTGAGTCCCTAATGGTCCAATGGGGTCGAGTGAGGTCTTATTTTGAAGCTCTCGTGGAGGAGCACTTGACTAAACTAATGGTTCGTCCGTGTTCAATAGTCTGCGCATGCGCAGCCTGGCCCGTATTATAGTAAGTAGGCATTTTGGGGGTATGTGGGTGTGTGTTTGGGTTAGAGATGGGCTATTCACGGTTCGAATGGGTCGTGTGAGGTATCAATGTGAAGCTTGTGTGGGGTAGAGCCAGAATGGCGTGTTTTTAAATGCATGTCGCGTCAATATGCGCATGCGCAGTCTGGCCGTAGTAGAGAAATCAGGCATTTTGGGGGGTATGTGGGTGTGTGTTTGGGGTAGAGATGGACCCCTATGGGTCCGAATGGGTCGTGGAAGGTGTCAAAGTGAAGCTTGTGTGGGTTAGTCAGAATGGTGTATTTTTAAGTGCAAGTCGCGTTAATCTGCGCATGCGCAGTTGGTTGTAGTAAGTAAAGTGGCCATTTTGGGGCAGTACATTCATGTAGGTATTCGAGAAGGTATTTGGGGTCGAGATGGGCTATTCACGGTTTGAATGCGTCCTGGAAGGTGTCATCTTGTAGCTCTCGAGGTGTAGACCCGATTTGAGGGCTGTTCACGTCACCTGTGACGTCATCGGTGACGTCATCAGTACGAGTAGTAAGTAAAGTGAGTATTTTGGGGCAGTGAAAGGAAGGTATTTGGGGTAGAGATGCTTCATCCTCAGTCCGAATGCGTCCTGGGAGGTGTCATTTTGTAGCTCTCGGGGTGTAGATCCCGATTTGGGGGCTGTTCACAGCATCTGTGACGTCATTGGTGACGTCATCAGTACGAGTAGTAGCGAAAGCGGGCATTTTGGGGCAGTGAAGGAAGGTATTTGGGGTAGAGATGGACCATCCTTGGTCCGAATGCGTCGTGTGAGGTGTCATCTTGTAGCAACGCTCACCAACGCCATTCTTAATGCTTCAACGCCCAGGTGAAATAGCTCAGAAGCTCTGATATTCCATGGGATTGTCACTAATTCTTCGAAATGCAGTGACGCCCGTCGACGCCCGTCGTTACACCTTAACACTCTAACATAACACCATGATATAGACCGGACAGAGAACAACAACAGCAACAACAACAAGGATCACACATGAGAGAACAACAACAACAAGAAGTTTTTTTTTTCATATAGTTTATTCTCCCCAATGTTACATCATACCCACGTTGGGGGAGCCGCGTTGGGTATATTTACAATTCAAGAATATTCTTGTCCAATCAGAGGCCACCATTTGCATCTGTCATATTCGTTCCTGTCTGTTAGATGTATTCTTGGCTACTCTTGTCCAATCAGAAGTCGCCATTTCAGAAAGTTCCATCTTCGGCCATGTTCGCTCTGAACCGTTTGTTCTAATCGTCATCGGACAGGCCAGGATACCGTTGAGGAAACATATCCTCAGATAGTTGTTTGCGCATGCTGAGTATCTATCAGTGCATGGGTGAATACTTTCATCCGATCGGGGTGGTGGGTCAGTTTAACCACGAAGAACGTAACATTGGTGACCCTACCCACTATCCACTTGGTGTTGGGACGCTGTTCATAGGCCCATTCTAAGGGATCCACAGTGTCCAGTTGGGCCAGCATCGTCTCTAGCGACGCCCGATTGGTGATTGTGAAAGGATGGTCGTACACTGGGTTGATGGCACTGGAATAGAAATAGCACACTTCAC
>JAVTVY010030119.1:0-12358 GCA_036873755.1 Hanleya hanleyi | reverse complement strand
GAAGGAACAATGTAATGAATGTGGTCAACTCTTCAAACGACACAGTCAGTTAAGACGGCATCAGCGGTTGATTCATGGTCCGTCTCTACGGTTTGGGCGACAACTTCCTACTGAAGAGGAGCCGCGGAAGGTGAGACCCAGTGAAGATAAGCCCGGGGACACGAACGCCATTGGTGATGCGATCACGGAGAGCCCGCCTATACCCACAGTTCAGAAGAGCCTAGATATCCAGCCAGTCCCTAGCATTGCTGTTGCCAGTCATACGCCTGACGACATCTGACATTTTCTGGAAGATGCAGTGGATATTCCCAGCGATCTGTTACAGGACGCCCATCCAGTGAATGACATCGATCGGCGCCAATGGCCCATGATACGGCACATTTTCCACCGTGATCGCCCCATTCCAGATATCTACAATTTCCCACTGACCGACCGCACCCGTCTACGCAGCTACGTGGAAGCTATCTTCAAAGATCAAACTACGGCCTTCAAATTGAATGTCGCTTTCGGGTACATCTTACGTCACAAAAAGACGGACCAGTTACGGTATTATTATGCCAGTAATAACAGCCATGTGTTTGACCAACCGCTCACCATCATTAACCGGGGTCACTAGAGACGATGCTGGAGATACTGGACACCGTGGAACCCTTGAGATGGGCACATCGTCAACGCCCCAACATACAATGGGTCGTAGAGAAGGTCACCAATGCCACGTTCTTCCTTACCTAGCTGACCGACCACCGCCATCGGTTGAATGCGTCACCCGCGCCCTGATGAATACCATAAGATGCCGCACATAGTCTCTATGTCTACATGCTGATCGTTGACTTGAGCTCAGAAAACACTTGTACATAATGTGACGGTGCGTTAAATAATAAAACATGGTGTTTGATATTTCAATTTGTTTTGCTGTGAACATACTAAACATACCCAAGGCGGCTCTCCCAGCCTGGGTATGATGTAACATTGGGGATAATAAACTGTATGAACCTTGCTGAACTTGTTGTTGTTCACATCACCCCATTGACTTGATAGGCAGATCCCAATAAGCCCGGGGACCGATATTAGCCCTTTTGGCTAGAGGTGATAGGGGTTTTCTCCTAGTTTAGAACTGATTGTGCTAAAAATAGATCAACAGATAGCTTGCTATAAAAAGGAAACGGCCTGGCCGTTTCATCAGACACTCTGTCAACCACCAAGATGTTCACTTGTACTACGTGCTCGAAATCATTCACTCGCAGGCACGACTTGCGCCGCCATGAGGCTACCAAGCACGATGGAACCGCCCGGTATAGCTGCACGATATGTAGGCCTACACTGTCGTTTCATCGCCCAGATCATTTACAGCGCCATGAACGTTTAATTCATGGGCCATCCAAGCGTCGATGCGAAGAATGTGGTCAACTCTTCAAATGACCCAGTCAGTTAAAACGGCATGAGCGTTTGATTCATGGTGCATCACCACGGCATGAGGGACAACTTTCCACTAAAGAGGTACCCAGGAGGGACAGATCCACTGAAGATGAACCCGGGGAGGAGAATGCTACTGATGATGCGATCACGGAGAGCCCGCCTATACCCACAGCTCAGAAGAGCCTAGATATCCAGCCGGTCCCTAGCATCACTGTTTCCAGTAATACACCTGACAACAACGAACTTTTTCTGGAAGATGCGGTGGATGTTCCCAGCGATCTCTTACCCGAAGATCATCCAGTGAGTGAGATGTATCGACGCCATTGGTCCATGATCCGACACTGCTTCCACCGTCATCGCCCTATATTGGACTTGTACAATTTCCGACTGATCGACCTCGCCCGTCTACGCAGCTACGTGGAAGCCATCTTCAATGACCAACCTACATCCTTCACATTAAATGTAGCATTTGGGTACATCTTATGCCATAAGATGACGCGTGAATTGTGCTATTTCTATTCCAGTGCCATCAACCCAGTGTACGACCATCCTTTCACAATCGCCAATCGGGCGTCGCTAGAGACGATGCTGACCCAACTGGACACTGTGGATCCCTTAGAATGGGGCTATGAACAGCGTACCAACACCAAGTGGATAGTGAAGAGGGTCACCAATGTTACGTTCTTCGTGGTTAAACTGACCCACCACCCCCATCGGATGAAAGTATTCACCCATGCACTGATAGATACTCAGAATGCGCAAACAACTATCTGAAGATATGTTTCCTCAACGGTATCCTGGCCTGTCCGATGACGATTAGAACAAACGGTTCAGAGCGAACATGGCCGAAGATAGAACTTTCTGAAATGGCGACTTCTGATTGACAAGAGTAGCCGAGAATGCATCTAACGGACAGGAACGAATATGACAGATGCAAATGGTGGCCTCTGATTGGACAAGAATATTGTTGAATTGTAAATATACCCAACGCGGCTCCCCCAACGTGGGTATGATGTAACATTGGGGAGAATAAACTATATGAAAAAAAACTTCTTGTTGTTGTTGTTCTCTTATGTGTGATCATTGTTGTTGCTGCTGTTGTTGTTCTCTGTCCGGTCTATATCATGGTGTTAAGGTGTAACGACGGGCGTCGACTGGCGTCACTGCATTTCGAAGAATTAGTGACAATTCCATGGAATATCAGAGCTTCTGAGCTATTTCACCTGGACGTTGATGCATTAAGAATGGCGTTGGTGGGCGTTGCTACAAGATGACATCTCACACGACGCATTCGCACCGCGGATGGTCCATCTCTACACCAAATACCATCCTTCACTGCCCCAAAATGCTCACTTTCGCTACTACTCGTACTGATGACGTCACTAATGACGTCACAGATGCTGTGGATATCCCTCAACGCGGAATGTACACCCCGAGAGCTACAACATGACACCTCTCAGGACGCATTCGGACCAAGAATGGTTCGTCTCTACTCCGAATACCTTCCTTCACTGCCTCAAAATGTCCACTTTCGCTACTACTCCTACTGATGACGTCAACAATGACGTCACAGATGCTTCGGACATGCCTCAACTCGGAATGTACAGCTCGAGAGCTACAAAATGACACCTCACACGATGCATTCGGACTAAGGATAGTCCCTATCTACACCAAACTCACCCCCACGCACCCACAAAATGTCCACTTTCGCTACTACTCGTACCGATGACGTCATCAATGACGTCACAGATGACGCGGACATCCCTCACATCGGAATGTACACGCCGAGAACTACAAGATGACACCTTCCAGGACGCATTCGAACCGTGAATAGCCCATCTCGACCCCAAATACCTTCATGTACTACCCGAAAATGTCCACTTTCGCTACTACTCGTACCGATGACGTCACCGATGACGCGAACATCCCTCAAATCGGAATGTACACCCGAGAACTACAAGATGACACCTTCCAGGACGCATTCGAACCGTGAATAGCCCATCTCGATCTCAAATACCTTCATGTACTGCCCGAAAATGGCCACTTTACTTAATACAACCAACTGCGCATGCGCAGATTGACGCGACTTGCATTCAAAAACACACCATTCTGACTACCCCACACAAGCTTCACTTTGACACCTCACACGTCCCATTCGAACCGTGTTACCTCACTCGACCCTCTACCTCAAAATAAAATTTTTGTTTACAGTTCAAAACAACTTTCCCATCCGAAGGACGGGTTTTACTTCACATTTTTTTGTTTTGTTTTGAAATTTTTTTTTTGAAATGTACAAACTTTTACGTGAAGACAATATTCTTTATATATGTGTACTTCCTATTTCCCGCAGGAATTTATGGAATATCAATTCTTTCCGCAATGAACTTACAATTTTACTGGCAATGAAATTCTCCGTGTCAATTTGAGGTGGATATGAAAACGTACTGACTCACACGTGCAATGGCAACAATTCGCTACAGTGTAATGAAATGTGTTCATTTTTTAGGCGCCCGTGGTTTTATTAATATGCACACACATATGCTTTTCTAATAGTTCATTGGCTGAACCGCGAGGCGGGAGAAAAAAATATTAAACTATTTTCGTCTCGCGAGGCCAAATCCTCAGTGTGTGTGCGGCGAACGCAAGCCAACAACTCACCAGTTTTACCGGACAGGCAAATGAATTGCATGTTATTTTGACTCGATTCATACGCTCGACTCTTCAAAATGGACTTGAAGAAGACGTTATGCGGGAACTGAAATCAATTTCTTGAAACTTTTGCTCACCGTGTGCGCTGAAACAACAGAGCTGACAGACAATTGAGGCCGTTAGCTCAGCTGATATCTCGATGGAAATATCTGTGAATTTCGAAAAAATGCGTGACAAGCCAAGAAACAGAAAACCGCTGGGATGTGGACACCAAACCAGGGAACATCTATGTGCCGCTGACCAAAATCATTAGCTTCATAGTTTAGTGCGTAAAGGTGGAAATATCTGTGAATTTCGAAAAAATATATATGGAAATGAGATTCGTGGTGTGTTATATCCACCTAGGAAAAAAACAGCCCCCAGATATGCATCAAACGTCCGGGAGTATGGAATATATAGGTATACATCTGGACTAAACTTCTTTTATCAGGTAAGCTACACTTTAGTACTATACTTGCATGTCATAAAATGAGAGAGAGAGAGAGAGAAAGAGAGAGAGAGAGAGAGAGAGAGAGAGAGAACATTTCAATCTCATGATCTGCCAATTTTCGAGATGAAAATTTTTTCTTGACGAAATAGAAATGAACGCGAATCTATATTCTACAAAACATTTTTTCTTGACGAAATAGAAATGAACGCGAATCTATATTCTACAAAACACCAGAAAATATTAGCGTAGGTGAATTTTTTAGACTGTTTTGTGCTTTCATCGAAAGTGAAAACACATGTCGAAAAGTGTGTAGCAGTGTCGATATAAATCTTCAACCTAGATGTGAAAATAGATACCGGGGCATAAATTAGAGAGAGCATTTCAGTACACCTCAAAAAATGAAACATGGACGGTATCCTTCATCTCGAGGGGTACGCAAGTTCGATTCTTGCTTTCATTATGTGAGTATGTGTTGGACATGTGATCTTTAAATTTTATTATCACCAGACTAGCAGGGTAGGATGTGGGTTTCAGGAGTTCACCGGGTGTGACAATTTCTTTATAATGATTTGTGATAAAAGCGGGTAAAACCTAATGTCAAAATCTCCTTGAAGGTCACGGAGATGTCGATTTATTGCTGATCAGCTGATTTCCAGGACAGACAGACATTATTTCTGCTCTTTTCTCTTCGAAATTCTTGTAATTTGCTCAATACAAATAAATATTTAAATTGACTCTGAGTTTTCTGTTGGCATTATTTCAGCAATATTATGCACTAATGGGTTTTATCATTCTTTTCCATTCATGGAATTGTTACAGTTCCACAGTGTCACAAAACAACAATAATGCCATGATGTCACAATAAGACGTTACAAAGACAATTTCTGCTGTATACAATGGTATAAGGCACCTGTATACAATGGTATAAGGCACCTGTATACCATGGTATAAGGCACATGTATACAATGGTCAGATGTACCTGTATACCATGGTATAAGGCACATGTATACAATGGTCAGATGTACCTGTATACAATGGTATAAGGCACCTGTATACAATGGTATAAGGCACCTGTATACAATGGTATAAGGCACCTGTATACAATGGTATAAGGCACCTGATGTACCTGTATACCATGGTATAAGGCACCTGTATACAATGGTATAAGGCACGTGTATACAATGGTATAAGGCACCTGTATACAATGGTATAAGGCACCTGTATATTCATACCCTTCGGCCACCGCGCATGCGCAGAAGACCGATATGTCAACCCCTCACCCAGCCCATTAGATGCCCCTTCACATAAGCTTCACTTTGATACCTCACTCGCCCCCATCGGTCCACTAGGGGCTCCCCTAGTTCCAAAAAGGCTATTTTCATACCCTTCGGCCACCGCGCATGCGCAGAAGGCCGATATTTCAACCCCTCACCCAGCCCATTAGATGCCCCCTCACCTAAGCTTCACTTTGATACCTCACTCGACCCCATCGGACCATTTTATCTAGAGACTACTTTTTCTCCGCGGAAGCTTTTTCCCGAGACCGAATAACCGCCAAAACCACGGCCAAACCGCATCACCGCGCATGAATACATTTTTTTTTTTTTTTTTTGCCGGAACTTTTTTTTTTTCGTTCCACCCACCACCCACGGCGGCCATCTTGTACCCACCTCCCACATCTTGCACTCACTGACACTGGCGGCCATCTTGTACCCACCTCCCACATGGCGGCCATCTTGTACCCACCTCCCACATGGCGGCCATCTTGTACCCACCTCCCACAGTACATGCCCTTATAGTTCTCATACATGTAGATATGCACATGCTCTCATAGATATGTACATGTTATAGTTCTCATACATGTAGATATGTACATGCTCTCATAGATATGTACATGCCCGTATAGCTCTCATACTTGGCGGCCATCTTGTACCCACCTCCCACATGGCGGCCATCTTGTACCCACCTCCCACATGGCGGCCATCTTGTACCCACCTCCCACATGGCGGCCATCTTGTACCCACCTCCCACACATCACGCATGCGCACACCGCCCCAATACCGCCCCATTTTTTTTTCTGCGCACACTTATGACGTCACAACAAGGTTCTGCGCATGCGCAGTGAGGCGCTATTCTATCAATTTACGCTATGTATACTACTTAGGTTGGCTCTACTCTGTCCAGCAAAGAATGTACTTGGTTGGCTAGTCTGTCCTCGGCATTGATTTCACTCGTAAAAGCTTTAGTCCGATAATAAGAAAACAACTTTTACACGTCCAGGGAACGGACTTGGTGTAGTTTATGGTTGGCCATCCCTGCCAGAATTCGTCATTTAGAGGCTGCCTCTAAATAATATATACCATGGTATAAAATGCCAAGCCTGCCATAATTCGTATTTAGAGGCTGCCTCTAATTATTTTGTACCATGGTATAAAATGCCGAGCCTGCCATAATTCCTATTTAGAGGATGCCTGTAAATCGCCAAGCCTGCCACAATTCGTATTTAGAGGCTGCCTGTAAATAATATATACCATGGTATAAAATGCCGAGCCTGCCATAATTCGTATTTAGAGGCTGCCTCTAATTATTTTGTACCATGGTATAAAATCGCCAAGCCTGCCATAATTCCTCTTTAGAGGATGACTCTAATTCATTTTAGCCGTAAGTCATAAACAACTCGATGTCATATCAAGAATATTAAATTTGACCAATGAGTAAACTTGTAACAAGCGTAGAGATATGGCACCAAATTTGTGAAAGCGCATATCATTGGTGGAAGTAATAAGAAGGCGAAAATTTACGACTTACGGCTAAAATGAATTAGAGGCATCCTCTAAATAGGAATTATGGCAGGCTTGGCGATTTTATACCATAGTACAAAATAATTAGAGGCAGCCTCTAAATACGAATTATGGCAGGCTCGGCATTTTATACCATGGTACAAAATAATTAGAGGCAGCCTCTAAATACGAATTGTGGCAGGCTTGGCGATTTAGAGGCATCCTCTAAATAGGAATTATGGCAGGCTTGGCATTTTATACCATGATACAAAATAATTAGAGGCAGCCTCTAAAAACGAATTATGGCAGGCTTGGCATTTTATACCATGGTATATATTATTTAGAGGCAGCCTCTAAATGACGAATTCTGGCAGGGATGGCCAACCATAGTAGTTGGTACAATTCCCTGAACGATCGGTCTCTAATCCACATAATGTTGTTCAGTATAATACCTCTCTACCGCTTATTTAATCGGTAGCTTCTCGGTGATTTGAAATATCCACGAAATAACCTTAGTCACTCTGACGTCATCCTACAGACTCTATCATAGGGTTCAAAGGTCATATGTGGAGGTCCAAGTCCTTCCATGTCAAAGAAATAGGCGGTACATCGGCATATAGACGGGATGTACTACTGCTATCGTTTCCTTGCAACATAGAAAAATATTTGAATAAGTGACCTGGTAAGTCAATAAACCCACGCTCAAAACACCAGATATATGAATATAGATAGCACATGGAACGTCACATCTACATCGAGTGATGGGTGGTTCGCGATTCAAAGCTCGGTCAGACACCCTCTATTCCTTAATTGCATTTCTAACATTCCACCTGTGTTCGTCGACTCCATTCCTGCTGTATCCCTAGAACTGGAGGTACATGAATTGACAGAGCTTACTGGTCATCCCAGTCAGGGTAAATAGGAATGGATAGATAATTAGGGAAGCAGACCGTATCTTCTTTGACTATGCGGTTACTATCAAAATGTATATCTTTTTCAGAAAACAATGCAAGAGAAATCCGCCTTCTTTGGTGAGATAGTCAGCACGCGGGTGATCATGAAACGTGTATTATACCACAGATTGTAGCTATACTCTAGCGACTGTATATCTTAAAAGAAAATAAACACTGGATTCCTCTCAGAGAGATAAGATGTTGATATAGATTGAAATGCCACATGGAATACGACATTTAGACATTTTTGAGAACTTCTTCTCCCCAAGCCCCATTACGGCGTTTGAACACATGCAGGGAATCCATTACAAAGATCAAGAATGCAAATTCACTTTCTATATGGTCAAATAGAAAAATAAACAAATTCCGGTTGCCTGCATGTTATCCGATTCCAAGACTGTGTTCTGTATAATTGCGGAATTTACAGTGAAAGCAGACGAGGCGGGATATTAAAACATTCTGACCGGCATATAGAGAACCTTATTAGTAGAATTGATTAATCCCGATTTCTATATGCCAAATTATACAGCTGACATTCTCTCCTCAGTGAGCGACATTGGAGTAATCAAGTCTAAACGACAAATCACACATTCATACAGTCGGCCATGGTTCTTCTATATAGAAACTACTCATCGATCTGAAGTCGTTGACAACAATCGATATAAAACAAATGCCCACAAGATTGTTCCCCAAATCCAGATAATGGGTATACATCATCAGTTCAGCATGATCATTTTTTCAAAGATTATGCTAGCATCGCTATGGCTCGAGAGGATGGCAGGACAGAGCCTTCTTGTCTGAAATATCCCCACAATTGACTAGTGATCACAGTAGTTAATGTTACTGTTCACCCCTGAACATTTATTGTTACTGTTCATGATAATTCCCAGATTTGTTACTGTTACCGCTCATGCCAAGTGCCCGAGCCTTGCTTGTTGATGTTCATGTTGACGCCCTTCCAACCCTTAAAAATGTTAACGTGGGGATTGTGTGGAGATCGTTTGTGGTATAGGTGGATATGTCGGGTTCGTGTGGGGCGATGCTTGAATTTGAACTTTCCTTGTCGGAATAATATAGGGTTTGTGTGGGGCAGCTCACCATGGTTTTACAAGTTTTAAGAAAAATAAGTGGATTATGTATGGCGATTGTGGGGATCATGTCGGATAATTCATCGACCGTATTGAAAATTAAAAGTCCCTGTAGTTTCTATGTAGGGCAAATGCGTTCATACATGAAAACAATCCAATGTGGGGAATGTGCAGGGCGAGCCGTTGTCTGTGTATATTGCCTGAGATGAATGTGGGGATTATGCAGGGCAGAATTCACTACGGTGCTGCAAGACATGTTCCCGGGCCTTTATTGTTAGTGTTCATGCAATGTTGATGTTCAGGATTCTGGTCAAGTTGGCAAGATATCGATTTAAGTTATACCCGAGAATGATAATATACACATTCAATACGTTTGTTTTCGTCATTCGAAGAAATTCAATCAGTTGTTCAACGGTTGAAACGTTCATAACGTCTATTCAGGGACACATAATGGGATCTCACGGACACATAATGGGATCTCACGGACACATAATGGGATCATGGACGCTGATTATTAAAGAAGGGCGGAGACGGGCAAATTTCATGAAGACCTCTTTGTGCTCACTGAAACACTGATATAGATAAATTCACAAAACAAACCTTTAATGGGAGCCTATATATCTTATATTAAATCGCTGATACAATATCTATATACATATGGCAAGCTCAGTGTATGAATAATATGATATCGTTTACCGCATAAGCATCTCAGATTATCATCAGGCAGGACCATGCAATTCAATCTATAGAATTAATCAAACCATACAGAGATTCTGAAATTATTTATATAATCTCTGGTCAAACTGATGGAGAAAAAGACTTGAAGTTTAAAAGCGACTACCCTCATACGTCATGAATGAGACTGGCAAATATGTTACGTAACAACAACAATTATACAACAATAACCATTTTTAATTTACAATTCATGAAGATCTGCGTACAAGATTAATTTTAACCTTGACGAAGTTATCCTTCGCTAAAGCAGGCGCCATCCAACAAATCATCCATATAATTCAATATACGTCCGAGAGATGTTCAATGTAATTCGTCATGAAATCACAATTGATGACCTATTTCCCCAAGACAATGTGTTCGCCTTCAATAGCCGACTAGAAGCGCCATCGACTAACAAGTCAAAAGCGGGCGGAGCTTGTCCAACTCAATAACCGCTAACCGACATACTCGGGGGCGATTAGAGGATACATCCGAGGCGGTATTATCTGTCTGTGGTCTGTGTCAGGATATATAGTTGTAGATAAAATAACAGAAAAATCAGTAACGTCCATTGGGCATAGAATTTGAAGATAAATATAAGAAGCAGCAGAACTGAACCAAGCAGATTTTTTTAGCCATTTTTACGCTCGAGGCGAAGCGATAACGACCTCCGACATTTCCTTTCTTCGAATACGTTTAGGAAATATTGATCAATTTTTGTGCCTAATCTGCCATCTCGCGAAATTTGATTATATAAATTGACGACTGATTCTCCATTTGGACCGTGCTAGAGCAAAGATACCACCTTAAATCTTCGAAAATTCGATAAAATGTAGCACGGACACCCACGAATATCTACAGACAGATCCACAGTATAGCGAAATGAATTAAGGTAGTGCAAAATGAAAAAAATGTTGAATTGAAAGCTGTGCGCAGGTATACTCAAATATTCAACTTGCAAGTGCCGGTGTTTGAATCATTGTCCCAGCAGTATTTATACAACGGCCATTCTCTTAACATGTACATTGCATTCTAGCACAATATTTTCCGTGCATTCTTCAACAACTCACTGTACGTAGAATTATCGAGTAACGAGAACGAACAGTTATGTCTTAAACAACAAATTAAACGACAGAGTGGACAATAGATGCTTAATAAATAAACTTTTGCATGAATGCCAAACTATATTTCATTGGTATACATGTACAGCTATTGGTAACTGGCAATGAATGTGATTCTTCTGTTTCTTGTGTTCCTCTGCTGTTATCAACTTGCAGTATATTTATTATAGAGGAAAACTACACGAACACTCCAGAACAGAGCAGGTGGTTTTTGCTACATTAACATTCGATCAACTGTGACACATTATGGGTTCTGACAATACATGTAGGCCTAAAAGGAGTGTTGATCAACGCCGACTCAATGCCCCATCTGCCCTCTGGGGCAACAATCGACACGTGGTTTTTCATAGCTCACATTGACCCTCGAGCCGGGAGATCATTCACCAAACTGACGGAGTGATATTTGTATATATATGTGAGTAGTCCGTTAATATCAACTCCCACACCAGAGTACCCCATCATTCTCGACATTTCCATCGCGCCAGAGAATAGCCCTGGGCAACTCCTAAGTTGATCCAACAATCGCCATGTATCATTTTCCGAGCTAAAGTATATACAATTTTCATGGGTCTACCGCACGGTGCTAACGACGAGGGCCCTGACAAGTTATTCCGCTATTATATAGCCACACATTCAGCTCTGAGCTATGTCTTCATGTTCTAGTTGGGTGGTATATCTACAGTTTATATTCCATTCCTTTATCACTGCAAGATGAACACGAGAAATATCTGCACTGCAAATTGTATGTTTAGGATTTGAGCACATAATCTAAACGTGTGGCTTCAGAAATCCAAAAGATTAGACCGGATAATTTCATTTGAATAAATATTGTAATTCGTGGATTTTAAATTAAATAACGAGTTTCTTCATTTCCTGTTCAGTTAAATAAATTGGGGGCAGTATCCCTTGAATATAAGTTACTCTCGAATGTTATCAACTAATTTCAAAGATTATTCCTATCTCATAATGGTATCTGTGTGGCGTCCGAAGATGCGACTTTAATGTTATAAACAGTTAACGGGAATAGATGGTCTTTGAAACTGCCGCGCTAGATAATTCCAGACGTCATTATAAATACATGTCAACTGTATATAATTAACACATTGATCACCGAGTGCCACCGTATACGTACAGATGTCCCAGTAAC
>JAVTVY010030118.1:0-12435 GCA_036873755.1 Hanleya hanleyi | reverse complement strand
CCGCTATTTATTAATTTTTATTGATTTTAAACCCATAAAAATCGTGTACGGGAGTCTGAAACACCAGATACATTAGAAATAAATTAATTTTCCTGACTAAAAAAACGTATAGACTCTGGGTGACAGTCGTCTAATAGTTCCATGAAAATTGTGACGAGTTTTATCGAAAAAATAATAAGAAATTTAATGCTTGGGACAAGGGATACACAGCACAGTGGGATTCTTGCACTGACTGACACCGGTGAGTGGGTGGGTTCAAAATGGTGGTCTGTGGATGACCGTCATTTTGTACTCCCAATCACTATACAGTGGGTCAGCCTGTCTTGCACTCACTGACGCCGGTGAGTGGGGTGGGTTCAAAATGGAGGCCTGTGGATCACGGCTATTAATTTTTATTGATTTTAAACCCATAAAAATCGTGTACGGGAGTCTGAAACACCAGATACATTGGAAAATAAATTAATTTTCCTGACTAAAAAACGTGTAGACTCTGGGTGACAGTCGTCTAATAGTTCCATGAAAATTGTGACGGGTTTTATCGAAAAAATAATAAGAAATTTAATGCTTGGGACAAGGGATATACAGCACAGTGGGATTCTTGCACTGACTGACACCGGTGAGCGGGGTGGGTTCAAAATGGTGGTCTGTGGATGACCGTCATTTTGTACTCCCAATCACTATACAGTGGATCAGCCTGTCTTGCACTCACTGACGCCGGTGAGTGGGGTGGGTTCAAAATGGAGGCCTGTGGATCACGGCCATTTTGTACTCACCTCCCTCCCTTCCCACTAGACTATAAATAGCGTATAATTTTCACATTTATTCACCAATACACAATCATGAGTTTTAGAAGACGACGTGCCCCCCTGTTTACACATCATCCGACTCGAGATCCGAGAATTGCCGATACAGAAGAACACAGAGAGATCGTTGGCCATGAACAAGATGGAGGGGGCTTGACGATCATCTCTAGTTTTCAGCGCATGATTGAAGACGAAGCCACGTTAATCAGGAGTACCGAAGAACTCGCACAACAACTCCGGGAAGATGTGAGAACAGAAGAAAGTAGACGGATGCGAAGGCTGAGTGAACAACAGGACCAAGAAATACACAGAATGGAAGAAAACGACAGTGATGTGACGGAGGGTGGGGGACAAGACGGCGACGAGCTGCCCTGGCTAAATACTAATACACCCCCAACAACAACCACGATGACACCGCCTGTGTACACTGAAAGTATAAGGACTGAAGACCATACAGCCGGACTTCCCACCATTGCCGAAACTCCCACAATTTCAGCTGAAGAAACACCACAAACCTGTCGCCATGAAGTAGAGATAATCCGACTCAATGAACAGATTATCGCCATGCGGGGAGGGATGGTTGGGATGGAGACAACGATGAACGGGATGGAGGCGCAAATTACCATACTCAAGAAAGAACGCCGTGTCGAAGAGAAAAAAACACGATGCAGCATCTGCACGGACGAGGAAAGTTGGTACGCCGTGTTACCCTGTGGACATCTTTGCCTATGTAAGAATTGCTGGGTAACCCTGACGTGTGAAGGGGGGATGTGTCGCTGCATTGAAGCCGGAGAGTCCCATCTGAAAATAAAATGCCCCATATGCCGAAAACATGTGGGAGGGGTGAAGCGAATATACCGTGCCTAGTGTCGTATCACACTATCAAAGGCCCTTTTCAGGGCCGACCCATCTTTCCGAAAGGGAAAACTTCTTTCCTAAGCACACCCCAAATAACACCAGATTCCCATCATCCTTCTCCCCCCCCAAAAAATCAAAGAAAAACATTTTTTTTAAATTTTTTTACCAATTTTTGAAATTATTGAAAAAAATTATACCCTTTAACCACCGCGCATGCGCGGAATCACCCTAATTCAATGCCATACCCAGTCCATCAGATGCTCCTTCACGTCAGCTTCAATTTGATACCTCTCTCGAAAAAACGCCCAAAAAAAATTTTTAGCTGCATATTTTCACCCTCACCATGTCAGGGTCAAAATTTCTTTATTTTTTTTTTTTGGAGGTAGTGGGTCGAGTGAAGTATCAAATTGAAGCTGACGTGAAATGCTTCACATTGATACCTTACTCGACCCCATTGGACCACTAGGGGCTCCCCTAACTCCAAAAAGGCTATTTTAAAGATCGATATGGATCTTCTTTTTTTTCTTCTTTTTTTTCAATTTTAATTTTGGAGGTAGTGGGTCGAGTGAGGTATCAAATTGAAGCATTTCATGAATGCTTCACATTGATACCTCACTCGACCCGATTGGACCATGAGGGACGCCCCTAACCCCATTTATTTTAAAAGATCGATCTTCAAGATCGATCTTTTTTTTCCATTTATTTTATTTTGGAGGTAGTGGGTCGAGTGAGGTATCAAATTGAAGCTTAGGTGAAGGGCTATCTAATGGACTAGGTGTGAGGTTGACATATCGGCCTTCTGCGCATGCGCGAAGGCCGAAGGCTATGAAAATAGCCTTTTTTGGAACTAGGAGAGCCCCTAGTGACCCGATGGAGCCGAGTGAGGTATCAATGTGAAGGTGAGATGAAGGGACATCTGATGGACTGGTGTGGGTTGAACTATCAGCATTCTGCGCATGCGCAAGAATGGAAAATAGCCATTTTGGAGCTATTTTGACTATTAAAAAAGGAAAAAACGAATGAACACAAAGCATTTTTTCTACTATATTTTTATTAACACACAATGAACGTATTCACAATTGAATTTAATACAATTATATCTGAGTATTGACATTTTTTAATACAATTAACAGTGAAAAAAACTCTGAAATTTTTAAATACAATTTATACGCTCTCCAGATCAATAAATGGGTAGGGTCAATGTTTTTCCTTGTTCTCCTCAATAGTTCGTCAACAAGACTTGTTTGAATTCATCATCATCTTTCCGTCCTTGGTGCACATAGATGTACGTCACAATCTCTTCACGTGGGATTTTGGAAGGACAAGCCGCTACCACTGCCATGGCAATTTGCGCCTCGGTCACAGCCTGTAGTGCTTCAGTGAGGGTCGCGTATGAGGCTACCAGAGTGTTCATGTGAGGTCTGATGAGCTGCAGGACTGTCTCGATGTACTTCTCATATATATAGTGCGACACCTGGTAGGCCAGAGTTTGACGAATTGTACTGGCTAGACTCTGCAACTCCCGCCACGCCGTTAATTTCAATGTCACCCCTTGAGGACAAGCCACCAGCTCTTGTGTATCTAACCGCTTTCGCCATTTTCGAATATGCACCAGGAGCTGGTCATTGAAATAAGCACAACTCACATAGATGTCGCCACCCACAGGAAATTTCGCTTCGTCATTCCCCTGGTCACGAATAACCGCATCGATGGCGTAATCAAGGGTCTCCAGTTTTTGCCAGGTGTCCAAATTCATGGCAATATGCTTACCAGGTCTGTCGTTAAAGCCCGCTGCATTAAAATGCACTTCTTCATCTTTTACACTGACCGTTAAATACGGTGAGAGCTCCCAAATGTCCTTGTGGGCTGCCTGGTGAGCCGCGTCGATCAGATTATTGATCTCCTGGACAAACAGAGGAAGTTCTTGTTTCACAGGCACTTGCTGGGGTACTACTGGCTCAGGTATTACTAACGGAGTTAGACGGGGGCGTTTGGGTCGCCCAGCACGTTTAGCACTCTCTGAGCTAGTACGTTTGCTCGCTGTACGCTCTTCGTCCACCACTAACATATTCTCATCTGGTAGAACGTCGTCGTCGGCTTCCAATAGATCTGCTAGTTCGCCATTTCCCGTGATCTTCAACGCCGACACGAAGGCTAGACATCCATAGTAGGTAAAGTGCGGTACATCATCGATGAGAGCTTTGTTTCGTGCTGAAAAAGTTTTCTCCGCCATGATTTCCTCGACACGCTCTTCCAGGAGTATGTTTTCCTCCGTCATAAGGAAATCACATAAGTCACCCACATGCTCCATCTCGTCAATCAGACGAACACGGTACTTGGCAAGCCTCGCTAAAAATAATAATGATGATGATGACGCCATGACTTCGGGCTGGTGAAAAACTATTACGGAGTAATAGTCTAGTGAATTGGCACTGGTAAAATCGAAAAAAGTATGTCTCATACAACAGGATAGGCAAGTAGGCAAAATGGTTGGATGACTGACTAGAGGTGAAACAAGCAGGCAGGCAGGCAGGCAGACAGACAGGTAAGTCACAGTGCTACGCAAAAGTAGTCCAATGAATACACCCTTTCCCTAAAAATCGACTGCTTTTATACGTTTTCCGGTGAGTGGGGTGGGTTCAAAATGCCGGCCCCTTATTTTACACACACAACACCCTAAGCCACCATTTTAAACCCACCCCACTCACATCCCAGGTCAAACAGTGCACGAAGTGAGTGGGGTGGGTTCAAAATGGCGGACTTTAAGCGGTCGGGAGAAAATTGTGTGCCACCATTTTAAACCCACCCCACTCACCCTACGACCCCTCATCTTCACTCATAGACTCACCCGGTGAGTGGGGTGGGTTCAAAATGGCGGACCCATCTAAGCCGCCATTTTAAACCCACCCCACTCACCCAGGTCAATCAGTGCACAGGGTGAGTGGGGTGGGTTCAAAATGGCGGACTTTAAGCGATCGGGAGAAAATTAAGGGCCACCATTTTAAACCCACCCCACTCACCCAGGTCAATCAGTGCACAGGGTGAGTGGGGTGGGTTCAAAATGGCGGACTTTAAGCGATCGGGGGAAAATTAAGGGCCACCATTTTGAACCCACCCCACTCACATCTCACTCACGCATGCGCACAGACACACTTCTGACGTCACAACAAGTTCTGCGCATGCGCAGTGAGGCGCTATTTGGATGATTTACTCCTTGTATACTACTTCTTACAAAAGAAATCGGACATCATTATTCCGAATATCAAACCGGACATCAGGTTTGGGTGTGGTCACATCTCTAGAGAGGGAACATTTAGAAGGTTCTAGTCCCGGTGAGGATAAAACGTTGTCATGTATCCTCACTCTTGGTGATATAAGCAGTGTGGGGGTTCAGGGTAGCTGCACTTCGCCAGAGATTGTATTTTTTAGTAATAGTTATAGAAACTAGTTTATTCCAAGAAAGAAGCAGTTAACTGTTCTCAATCATGCCAGTAAGACATCATGATGTTTCTATTATCAAAACCGTAACACTAGACATCAGATTTCTTTGGGAACTTGCTTATATGAATCTCCGCAGATTAATCCAGAAAATGAGGTTGATAGGTAGACTCACTTTCTTCATTCTTTGCTTTAGACGATATTATCATTACTGTTATTCAAACTGGTCATTATTCAATGCTGGGATATGGAGGACTATGTGTGTATATTGGAAAACGTCACTGCCCCAACCCTGCCGAATCTCCATTACACATTTCAGGGAACTACACTATTTCAGAATTCACAGCAGAATACAAATCTAGGCGCATTACCTGGTTGTATTCCATAAACATCCATAAACAACCAATGGGGTGCCATGATTTTGTTTATTACGATGGTATTTTCCCTCTCGTGTTTGTGTTTTGGTGTTAATAGTGTCGTAGGAATATAATATTTCGATTGTGAATCCGGAAATTATTTTTGTGAACATAACACACAACGATCATAGGTTTTCTGGTGTTGATTGCTACTACATTTTGAAGACCAGTTTCACGAAAGATACAGCTTGCGATAATTATAAAAATAAGGCCGAGGAGCTCAGGTATATGGTTCCGTAATTAAGGGACAAACCCCAGTACGTATATGTTTAACGGTATGCCGATCCAATTTGACGGAGACAAATAAAGCATTGAATACCATAGGGTACAGAGAAGACAGTATGGAGGGAATTAAGTAAGATGATCCAACAATACCTGGTGGGATTTGGGGTAACTTTATGGGACAGATATCAGTTTATTCGCAAGTTGTTTATATAGGTGAATAGAATAATATATAACGTTATTATTTTGTGTTAATTGATATTTGACCATTATAGAAGATATCTGATTAAATCAAGTATGGCATTCTAATCGAAGTTACTGATTTCAACACTAAGTAATAGACTCTGATTCATACGTAGGTAGTGCAGTTCGATATTAGCTTCATGGGGTTTTGCATTGTATCTCAATGGTGCAAAGTGGTTATCCGCGCGCGTTAATCGTGGTATTCGTTCATCTAAAAGACGACCTTATTGGCTTACAAGCGAGGATCACTAAACTGTTCAGTATGTGTTCTCAGAAGACCGGGTGTGATATTAATTTCTTGGGGAATAACTCGCAAAAATGGTAAAACAAAATTACCACAAGCTTCTATACTAGCGTTTAGAACATAATACTGTATCAGCTAATAAACAGAGAAGTTGTTATCCACAGTAATTCGTTTGGTGATTTACATAATAGTTTTGCATTGAACAATCTATTACTGTTGATAACTCATTATTTGTACTATTACAACTCATTATTTGTACTAGGATTTTCATTATCAATACGATGTGGATGTAATTTAACTAGAGACGAAACTACAGACCAAAGAGATGGTTACAATTTCGACATCATAAACTGTCCCTTCTAGACAGTAATATTCCAGTGGGTCCTGTTTTAAATGTGGCGATTTTAATCAACGTCTCAAACCATTATTGCAGAAACTTATAAAACATGGCTATACCACCAAGCGCGTCCACTCAAAGTTTCTCGAATTTGGCGATACATTCGGCATGCTGATAGAAAAATACGAGCGTAGTTTGCAAGATCTACGTCTCTTAACTTGTATCAAATTTCGCTTAATCCCGCGGTAAGGGACCGAATGAACTCATTTACTTCAAGATCCTCATGACGTTCATAGGAACAGACATAATCAAAGCGTGACTGAAATACATATTTAACGACTTTAAAAGAAAATTATCTGGATTAAGAATACTGTTCAGAGATAAGGATTTTATATATTTGGAACATTATGATGTTTTGCCGCCATCATTAAAAATGTTCACCGCTTCTCTCTTCTCTCTTGCAGGACACTAGCCTATGTTTAGGTATACTTTGATTGCTGCTCTTTTGTTTTTGACGGATCAGACGCCTGTAACACAGTTGGCCACATTTCATCACAGGACTTGATAGGGCTATTACATCGTTGCTCTTGTATACGCATATCTAATACCGCTCAAGCCGGTGGTAGGGGCCGTGTGTTGGCATGCCATTCGATATGTATACAGGGATCTTCACAATAAAAGCGTGGCCTTTCTAACACCTTTATATGCTGCGTTTAATTACAACGCATTTTACCACAACCACCAACAATTATAACAATCGATGCGATACGTCACAGCCAACGTAAAGATGACATAGAGCGTAGCAAGTACAAGCGAGTGCAACTGGACAGATTGGCTTCGGGAAAGTTAGACGGAACAGTAAAGGGTGGCGGTAAACGATGCCGGAGTACTGACAAGAAGTTATATGATCCCACACACAAATATACTAACTGCATATTTCTTAAAACATCACAAGAAAGAAAAGTGAACCCTGTGATGATTTGTATCCAAGCCACGCGTTCATTGTAGATGTTCATGTGGACGTCTTGAAATGATATGAACGCGCGGCCGCCTAACACCGGCTTGAGTGGTATTAGATAAAAATATTTCACGGCGATGGCCTATGCGAGTACCAGAGTATATCATGGTTTCCGTTGGTTTCCACTAGACCTCTCCAATAGGTGACAGAATCAGATAGGTACTATCCGTTCGAGGGGTAAAATCTGCACTGGATAAAAGCTGAAACACCTTGATATTGCATATTAATATAGTATCATTCTGAGCTTCCCTCTATACCGTCTTGCACGCAGACTGAAACCGAAATGTAATTATGTCCCCGAGCTCATAGTTACTACGTTCAGAACCTACTGACAAAATATCCAGTCTTCAGTGTAACACTGGCACTATATCGCGTGCCGATTTTGGTTAGCAAACTAGTATCGATAGAAAGTGATAGAGACGGCGTATGGAAATCATGGACATCGACAGGTTTTGTAATACAGTAACGTGATCCGCTACTTCCTGTGTTCCTGTGTACAAAATCTCTAAAAGTGGTCTCCGATATCATTTAGGGCAATTCACAATACACAATTCAAATTATTTAGTGTAATAAATTGCTAAGAGATGATATAGAGTGGGGTGGGGTTAATTATTGGATGATAGTACCATGGAAAAGTTTGTTGCTGTCGCGATTGGTTTTTCTAAGCTGGCGAATTTTAGGATTGCGGTTCTGTGTTAACGGAATTCGAGACGGATATCCCTTCCAGAGTTTAACGTTACATCCTTCAACAGAGCAGGTAATATGCATACTCGTCCCCTCCGGGGGAATATGCGGACATTCAGAGAACCATGCGAAGTGGATCAGCTTTTCAATTTTTTTGTATGTTTTTACTTGCTGACGGGCGGTGGTTCTCTCAGGGTACTCCGGCTTCCTCCACCATTCAAACTGTCTCTCACCATATTAGTGAAATAACTTTCCATGTGACATTAAACCAAATCCCCCACCCCTTTTGTCTGGTTTTATCGGTCTCTATAACCGAATAGCAGAAGAAATTACAAGCGTCTAGTCCGTCATTCATAATTCAGCCGTCGTCCATTAGAGAATATCCGCGTCCATAATCCAAAGACCTATTCCATATTCCATACAACAGCATTAGCACCAAATTCAAAAAGACAATCATAGTATACATAAACATAGGCTTGTTTCCTGCAAGAGAGAAGCGGTCAACAGTTTTCAATGATGCCGGCAAGACATCATGATGTTCCAAAAATATCAAATCCGTATGGCTGATCAGTATTCTTAATCCATAATATTCGTTGTGAAGTCGTCATCTAAAGAATGATGTATCTCAGTCACGTTTTGATTGTGACTGTTCATATGAGTACCATGAGGATCTTGAGAAGTACATGGGTTCATACGGCCCCTAGCCCCGGGTTAAGCGGAATTAGACACAAGTTACGAAACGTAGCGCCATAGATCTTGCACGCTACGTTCATATTTTGCTATCAGCATGCAATATGTATCGCCAAATTTGAGAAACTTTGAGTGGAGGCGCTTGGTGGAATAGCCCTGTTTTATAAGTTTCTGCAACAATGTTTTGTGACGTTGATTAAAATCGTCACATTTAACACAGGATCTAGCAAATGCTACTAAGCGAGATATGTATACGCCATATGCAGGTCCCACTGGAATATTACTGTCCAGAAAGGGATAGTTTACGATGTCGAAATTTTAATCATCTCTTTTGTCGTAAAGTCGACGAGAGAGAATGCCCGCTTCATTTTTATAGAGATATAGATCTAAATATGATGTGCCTGTACGGCTGTCTGTAGTTTCCTTCAAATCCAGTGAAGGTGGTTATATATCCTTCACTGCGTCATTTATACCCTACACAGTTGACATGGATTCGTAATAATTCACATTTGAACCGTTTTAAATGTAGACCATTCAACATTTGCGGAGAACACATATATACTAGACAATCGCGTCATCTCTCTGTCCACCGCTGACAGTCAGTCAGTTTTGGATGGCGCATGCAATCCGTTAGGATTATGCACGCCAGTATCATTGCATTGAGTTGATTAAAAAATAAAACTGATTTTAAAAACACAATAAAAAGTGTTAAAAACGGTGTGTTAAAAAAGCAACGGGGGAAATATAGTGAGAAAATTAGACAGATGTCTGTATAAATACCTCAAGTGTCATTATAGACTAAAGAAAAGAAAATTATATATAAGAGACTAGATATTGATTTAAATATGCTATTAAAAACAACATATAGGAAAACCAGACTCCAAATGCGTTATTTATAGACATAAAAGGAAGGGGAAACCATAATATAATAATACACCAACGACCCTATTTATAAAATAATATAAAACTGATGTCATGGGAGCGTATTATAGGCCCTAAAAGCGGTTATATCCGAGGGACTCCACTGGACAGAGTGAAAGCCAAAACTAGATTGCAATATTCAAGAAGGATCTGCATATGGCGAATACAAGTCTCCCCTGGCAGCATTTGCTAGATCATGTGCAGACTGTGACGATTGTAATAAACTCCACAGATTATTACTACACAATCTTGTCAAACAGAGCTATACCACCAAACGCCTCCATTCAACGTTTCTGTGCTAAATGTCGTACACTGACGGCAAAATACCATCGTAGCGTGCACAATCTTTCGCGATTATACGTTTCTTAACCTGTGTCTAGTTTCGCTTAACCCGGGGTTAGGAGCGGTTGATAATCATGTGTATTACAATTGCATGGCGTTAAAATCGACAGCCACAATCAAAGCGTGACTAAGAAAATACTCTGGAATAAAACGACTTGGCATTCACTTGGATAAAGAATAATGGTCAATAATTAGGATTTTTTGTATGGGAACAGCATCATGTCTTGCTGACATCATTGACCGCTTCTCTCTTGTTGGAAAACATCTTGTGTTGCTGGGTCGACATCGGGCCTTACAGACTAGTCTTTTGTGTTAAATGCCGTCATTTTCATCTGACGATACAGCTCACCAATCCACAGTTTACGAGTTGTCACAGCAAAACAGCTCACCAATTACCAATATACGAGTTGTCAGAGCATTTCCATCATAGCTCTCTAGATTTGTATCTAATACCGCTTTTGTCGGTGCTAGGGCCGTGTGGTCATACCATCCAAGTTGCCACATGAACAGGTACAATAAAAGCGTACCTGAGATACAACACATATCACGAATCGTTAGATTCTTGGTATCTGCTTTAGAATAGGTTAACCAGAAGACTATACTGTGAAGTCATGTGGCTCTGTCAGTATGTCGGCACCTCTTCCCACTTCCCTTATATGTGTTGTAATTCATTATTTTTATTTCATACACATTTGGAATTAGTGTTAACTGTCATACGAAATAGGTCTTTCGATTATTGACGCGGAAATTCTTTTATGTACAGCGGCTGAATATTGAACGTCGGATCTGACGCTTGCTATTCACTTCACGCGCTCCTGGAGCTGTAAATAACGGGAACGCAAATCCAGGTGCGTAAAATATTTTACTCAAAAGATCATGTCAACACATTCTTCGGTTCTGAATAAGAAATACATGTCCCTGATGGTACAGTAGTTCAATTTTCGAAAATCGATACAGAGCCATAGGCTTCCTTCTTTATTATGCATGCACGCTACATTTAAAGAGAACGGGCATGAGGTTTGCGAATAGTTCCATGGGCCTACGTGTCCTTTGTATGCTTTCTGATCTCTTAGTACACATCTGGTGTAATTCATACGTAAGGATCTTTGAAAAGCTTGCTTGTTAAATTACTTGTGGAAAACACACAAGGTCAACCATACAAAAATGATTTTGTCCGTTACTGTTAATCGGAGCTTAATACGTAAACTGTCAAGTATATCCCAAATCAGACACAAGCCTCGTACTGCTGAGTCTGTACACATAAATTATCTGGCCGTTAATCTCTAGAATGTAGTTTCTGACTAAGGACCGTGGATGTTCATGAAACAATATTTCTTTGCATACCTTCTAGTCTGCAGCCCATGAAGTGTTTGAACGAATACGAGTAGCTGACGTATACTCGCCCAAAGGGACGATGATTTTTAATGCGTAGCCTTCCAAACACCTATTCCGGGTGCATGGCATATCTTATATAACGCATAGGACATCATTATTCCGAATATCGAACACGGAATCAGGTTTCGGCATGGTCCCATCTCTAGAGAACAAAAATTTAGGGGTTTCTTTCTTGATGAGGATGAAACGTTGTCATGCATCGCTACTCTTCGTGATGTAAGCAGTGTTGGGGTTCTGGCTCAGTGCACTTCGCCAGAGATCATAGTTTCAGAAAGGAGAGAGAGAGAGAGAGAGAGAGAGAGAGAGAATTAAGGTTTAACGTCGCGTTCAGCAATATTTCAGCTATATAGCGACGATCAAACAAAATTCTAAGTACCCAAGCTAATAACTTAGTAATCCAACACATTAGAACATACACACATTAAAACTTATGCAACAAACCGATTTCTCTCCTTATAACCCAAGACACAGTCCTCCCTCAACCGACTAGAAATATCTTTCAAAGTAGTCGCTCGATAAAAAGAATCTCTTTAATACAATCTTAAAATCTATACAGTCAATAAGAATATGGTTCCCTGTGAGATCTTCGTGGCATGGAATACACTTTGAGACTGGCTCTTTTGTTTTAGTAAATGTTCGTGAGTCAGTCGTGTATGGCCGGTTCTACATCGCCTGATCATGGCTTGATCGAAACGTTTCTTGCTGTTCAGATAAGTACAGCCTACAGTTTTTTTGAACTCATGAAGTTTGTTATTATTCACAGCACCCCATAAAGATTGAAACAGCCCTCTCACATAAGTACAGATAGAGGGTCAGAAATCGCT
>JAVTVY010030117.1:0-13514 GCA_036873755.1 Hanleya hanleyi | reverse complement strand
AAAAATATGTGTGTTGGGCGTAACCCGACCCTGTTTCACTGATGTGGGTAGGGCGGTAGGAAAATGTTTTTTTTTTTTTTTTACCAGGGTGAATTTGAACACATTCGGAATGGCTCTTGTTGTTATTTTGCAGGTGCGAACCAAAAGTGGTGTTGTAAGTAACCAGCTGGGGTCTGGTTCTGTCTAATATGAAAAAGCCAAAGACTTCTGTTTCTTTCTTTGGTTATTAGCTCATAAACAATACCTCGATTTTTACACTTTTTTTGATGGTTGGAAAAACCACAGTAACTCACCAGAAAGGCAGGGACTTGTGAAACTGATAATTATATGTTAAATCAAGCGAGATGTAGGAAACATTATGAATTGCATTCTTTGGCTTAATTGTTCCAAGGCACCCCAACCATGAGGTGACTTTGAACAAGTGAAAATGAAAACAACTTTGATCCGATGATCACCAATCTCCTGCATCGGAAAGGTCAGACACCAGGAGGGATTTTAAGATTATAATATATAGCATTTTCAAAAATTAATTTATAACACTTAAAAAAAGAAGACCCCAAAAAAGTGTTTTCAGTCACCCCAGATTACGGTATATTATTCTTTCTTCGGGTGAGGATGTGGGCAGTTCTTCTTTACTATTGTAGCTATAATGAATAAATAAGTTTTTATTTAATTCTGGAATTCAGACTTTTTATTTTCTTTGACAGTTTTCCATGGATTTATAACAGATACGCAACATCAACAATAAAAATAAGGAAATTTCTATTTTTGTCCCACAAAATTTTATACCGTGTTTGTTTTTACAGTCAGATATCTGACTCACCATCAAAATTCGAGAGCCACAGACATAAACAAGAAGTACAAAGCCATTAAAGTTAAAATGACCTCAAATAAACTGACTTGAATCTGTGCTCTGAATGTTCAGGTCTCAATACAGGCAGATCGGCAATGTATTTTTTGACATCTCTGAGGAAACGATCCATTTTCATTTTCTTAAATTTCATACCGTTGAATTCTACTTTGCCTGATGTGCTGTCTTAGGAAAAATTAAATGTTATTTTAATTTTGAACGAATCTGAATCTAATCCATCTGCTAAATGATATCCAATTTGTTGTTGTTCTTGTTTATCTGTTAATCCACTCTTAACTCGATGGGTATTTTTCACTGGTGCTGGGTTGAAATAACTGGTCGCCAGCTCGTCATTTGCGACCGTAAATCCGTTTTGGCAACCGCAGAATAACATACTACTCGCCATTTGGCCCCTGAAACGTTTTCAACAAGTCTGCATATTTTCAGTCAAAAGTCTAAATGTGAACCATTTTCACTACCAAAATATTGCCTAGAAGAATTTCCACTTACAGATTAAAGAGACATACAACTACCAAGGTCCGGTGATTTAGTCACAAGCGTGTCAGTGGTCTCGTTTCATTCCGAAAGTAAAAACAGCATGTTGTTGTTGTTATCTACACACGTGCCTCATGCCTGGTGGAGTTTTTCCCTATGTGCTGTTTGCACAGTTACTGTGGCCATAACATTCTCTTGTATATTACTTCAGATCCTTAGTTTTATTCAATTCTGGCCAACAACTTTTCAAATGCCAGTCTGCATCGTTTGCAAACGTCCCAGGTTTTCATTTTCACCCTCGTGTACTTTCCGTTTGACGACCGCGTGTTCCTTCATACAGACTGGCGCCAGTCGGGAACCATTACAGAGAGCATTCGCGGCTTTCAAAAAATAAACGAGCAAAGGTTTCCGAGATTTAGTACGCCATCAAAACATACGTCAAGCAGCAAGCTGAAAGGTAGCTACAACATGTAACCTAGTGAGGACGTTTATATTGACCTTATATTGTCACTAGGTTACAAGCCACTCCAAACCACATTTGTCTTTTATTTTCCGTATGGTATAAAGAATCAAGTTACGGCCACATACCTATCATTTCTTGGTAGATGGTATCATTTCGAATAGCGGTGACACACTGCCCGCAAAATCCGCTGCCGATTTCATCGCATTTCAGCCAGTTTTTCCAGCAGCTCCCGCTTCGATCTGCAATTTGTCTTCCATGTTTCTTTTCGAAATGAACTGCGCATGCGCCAATGCCGTGACCTTTGTAAAACCGGAAAACGTGGTAGCAGACGATTTTTAACTTGTCAAAACTTTCTCACTGTTTTAGGAGATGTGAGAGATTTTAACGACACTCTATTGTAGCCCTTATGTCCCTTGACAAAGGGTTTGTTACAATTAATGCAATTATCCATGCTTATAACTTTGACAAGTTAAAAATCGTCTGCTACCACGCTTTCCGGTTTTACAAAGGTCACGGCATTGGCGCATGCGCAGTTCATTTCGAAAAGAAACATGGAAGACAAATTGCAGATCGAAGCGGGAGCTGCTGGAAAAACTGGCTGAAATGCGACGAAATCGGCAGCGGATTTTGCGGGCAGTGTGTCACCGCTATTCGAAATGATACCATCTACCAAGAAATGATAGGTATGTGGCCGTAACTTGATTCTTTATACCATACGGAAAATAAAAGACAAATGTGGTTTGGAGTGGCTTGTAACCTAGTGACAATATAAGGTCAATATATAAACGTCATCACTAGGTTACATGTTGTAGCTAGCTGAAAGGATATCTCGGAGTTATATCTGATCAGCTATTTTGACTTGATTTTTCAGGAAATATCTAATAAATCTCTTTGAATGAACAAATTCTACCCCGGTCACATTGACAGTCTATGCAACTCTGGCCGACAAATTCACGACTTACGCGATTTAACGATGACAACAACAACATGGCTGTTTGAAGAAGAAAAAAAACATTTCGTCGACAGATGGCCAATAAAAACTTTTGGGTCGGC
This sequence comes from Hanleya hanleyi, assembly GCA_036873755.1. Classification (NCBI taxonomy): domain Eukaryota; kingdom Metazoa; phylum Mollusca; class Polyplacophora; order Lepidopleurida; family Hanleyidae; genus Hanleya; species Hanleya hanleyi. Next base: position 10,653 of record JAVTVY010030117.1, on the reverse strand, counting down.
AGGTTTTGGATGGGGCGGGCGGGTTACGCCCAACACACATATTTTTAAGGATGGCCCTATATTTTCACTGTAAGCCACTTGAAGGCCTGAGACAGTTTTGATCTCCACATATGTCTGTTATTAATCACTGCTAGATGTGAATTATTCATATAGCCTAGAACCAGAACATCATTTCACAAACATACAATAACATGTAGGTCTCACTCCACAGTTTCGTAAATTTGGCCAGTGGAAATTTCCAGAACAATGCATGATGGGGGATTTCCCCTGCTGATGCTAAAGATTCCACCAAATGGTCACCACATCTCATATTTGTTGATGCTAAATTGTTATAAGAGATTCTATTTGACATTTAATAGTGGTACAGTATTCACTGCTTTTGGGAATGATTGAAGTTAAATACAAACAAACTTGAAAACCTCCATTACCACGCCTTGTGAAATATTGTATTCTTAGCCACCATACATGTACAATTACGTAAGTTCGACTTTTCAGTCACCAATTTTATATTGTAGTAATTTGTGCATGCAAACCACAAGTCATATTTTAAATGTCACTGTACATACATACATATATATATTATGATGTGTTCTAAATTTAAGTTCTGTCTGTTTTGATAAAGCTATCCCCGAGATTTCGTTTCATGACCTTTTAGGTCAGGTTTTGTAAAACATTTAAGCAGTTATATAATTTCAATTTATATGGCTTATTATTGCATCATGCAGGGTATGAAATAGACAAACGAATTGTAGTTGCCCATCGGCAAGCACGGGCAACCATCACATCCAATTGAATTGCAATTCGGGCAAAATTTGGTTGCCCAAAGGAAATTTAGGGTTGCCCTGGGCACCGGGCAAAGGGCTATTTCGCACCCTGGCATGGTTGTATAACTGCACTGAATTTGTACTTTGTGAATCCCAAGTCTGATGAGGATGTTTTAGTTTTGAGACAGTTAGCGATTCGAGTTGTCATAATTGTACTGAGAATTTGATAGGTTAATATGCACCTGCATTCATACAGGACAGTATAAAAGAGAATGTTTTGGCGATTTCAAATGACAGTTTATTCCATCATACTGTCCTACTGCCACCGGTAGAGTCACAATTTTGTGATATGTTGTAGTGGCTTCAAAATGCATATAGTAAAAACTATATCTTCAGAGATGCGTGTTCTGTTGTCATCCATTTCAAGTCTTCGAGAAATCTCGAAGCCGAACTGGAATCTATCTGGAAGGGTTATGTAGACACCATCACCTGAGTCAACAGACGACCTTGCGTTATATCGCGCACAAGCCCTACGTCGTCTTGGGGACCGGAACTTCTACAGCCTGTTTGGGAATGGCGAAGGCTGTGACCTACTGACCCATGACGTCAGAGTCTGATTACGATCGTTCATAGCGAGCAATAGTAACGAATGTTCTAGGCAACGCCAACAATGTTACAAAACTAAAACGTAATGCCTTTGTTGAGGTTATGGCTTCAAAGCGTTTTCCACCATATCTGTTTTATTCCGTTAAAAAATCCAATCTTATTTCATTTTTCGTAGAAAAAAATATCAACTTATTCTTTACATAGCTACTCTGTATGTTTTCGTGCAAAGTGTGCAGAGGGTATCTGGTAGAACCTTTGAGAAATAGGTAATTGTAAAATTGGGTATTTGTTTTCTTTTAGATTTTGTTATAAAGAGTACACTTCAGTTTAATTACTAATAAAAAGCTGTAAGATTATATAATTTTTCTTTAATATGGCGGAAAGACAATATCAAGGGAGGTAATTCTGGGATCCCTTGCGGATAGACTGTTTTCCAAATTTTTATCTTTCAGTGTAAATGACGATGAAAACAAGCTGGCGATGACCTATCCAAACAGTATTTTTTTCAATCTCCCAGACATTCTCTTCGAACATGTAGTAGTCAAGCATCTCTCAGTTTAGAACGCCATACAATTTTCATGGGCCAATCTGGGGGTATTTTTCGTAATTTTCAAGTTTGGGATAGGGGTGGTTTTTTCAATTAATTTTATATTATCTGTCTCACATTAGGACATAACAGGATTTTCGGCAATACATCGGTGCCGCGAGTTTTCTCAGAGCAGTGAAATTCCTCACAGTAGCTATATGTACATGTAATTTTTGATCTGAAATTTCAAAGAAATCTATTCAGAATCAAAGAAGATCTCCAATACCTCGCATGTTATTTTCAAAGCACAATGACGCTGAGCTTGTAATGTTGTAACATTGGGACTGGCCGCCATGACGTCATAATTCAACATGCAAAATTGTCAGGGCGAAATTCAGTTTGGCGAATTTGACTCGCGTTTAGGCTGGATTTTCATGAAATTTCAGGATAAAAATGCACAAATAATGTTCAGATGATGTTCGAAATTTCAGTGCTCTGAGAGAAACTGGTTCCGATATATTGCCGAAAATCCTAATATGTTGTAATGTGAGACAGACAGTAGGTCCAGTTTCCTACATACATGTAACTTTTATACGTCCAGTCAATATCCTTTATCAGACATGCATGTACATGTACATTGTACTCGATGGTATTTGATATTCCACCCTAGATGTGTATGACATTTTGATTTCGATTGAAAACGGTGTTCAGTTTTTTTGTTAAAAAAAAAAAAAATTCTGTTGGCTCTTTAACAAGGCGAATTACATTTCGATAACTATAAAACTATGGGCTCATACAGTCATTTGAAACTGTACCGCAGTTTACAAAGCATGCTAGGCTTTAGAGAATTGGGCCCAATATTTCTGCCTGATTCAGGAATAATCAGCAAAACTCTTCAGGAAATGTCGCAGTCATTTGTCGGAATAGCCTTGAGCAGAGATGTCTAAAGACGTTTTCGCACACAAGATGGCTGATGTATAGCAAAGCTATAATCGTAGGGCTGTAGCTTTTATGGAAATTGAGATTTCTGGGGTCTGTTGAATGCATTAATATATTGTCCTTTGCGGTGGTCATCATTGAACAACGACATGCTGACCTTGGGTCTAAATCAGCAACAAAGATGACAAAACCATCAAGGCTAAAACCGTATTTGAATTATTATGTACACAGATTGATAGCAGTTTACTTTCACTCAACATGCTCAAAAAGAATTTTATTGGGGTACTGCTGTCACATAATAACCATTCTGTTGACTTAGATTGTTTGACTGTTTAATATTCGATCGCACTTTCAACCATGTCAGCTGACCAGATATGTGCTTGGTTACGTGTAAATTTTGATCGATATTATTCAGGTGTTTACATATTTTTTATCTACGTACACCTTTTAAATAATAATTGACAGCTCTAGTGCCAGTATTGCTCCGTCATCTGTAAGATCAATATAATGACCTAGTTTAACTTGTCTGGTTTATTAGCTGGTACACATGTCTATACATGTAGGTATGTCAATGTGTTATGTAAACATTGCAGGTCATGTTTAAGATCTGGTCGATTTTATTAACAACAATGGCTGTAGTACAGGTACATTATAGTACCTCTACAATGATCATCAACTGTTTCGTTCATGCATGTACATGTACATGTACTTGCTGTTATGCTGCCATCACTGTGACAAGGGTGTAGGCAGTACCCTCAAAAATTTTGCTGGCCAAAAAAAAATAGAAAGAAAGAAACCGAAAGCAAAACTAGCACCGCAGAAACTGTTTATCTTATCTCATATCTTTTTCAATTGTCGCTTTATAATTAACTGCATTTAATATGTCCTAGGTAGAATTTTCAATTGTTACAATATTATATCACTCAGATGTTCCCAGTCAGTGCCAATTTACCATCAGTTTTTTCAAAAAAAAAACAAAAAAAAACTCCTATACTGTGAGGGGGACCCACCCCCTCTCAGACTCATCCCCTCTGAAGCTCCACTAAACTTCACAACTTGTCTATGCCCTTGTGTGAGAAAGCAATTTAGTGAGAATTAAGATGCCCACAGTTTTTTTTATCACAGTATGAGATTTTGGATCTTGTGCAGCACAGGATAATACATTTACGATATCCGTACATGTACATGTATACATGTATGTGAAACTTCTAGTTGGTTCCAGCAGGTTTGCAAAAATGTAGTTGGAATTAGAAAAGTTCCATATGCATTGGTTTGGGCACAATTCCCCATACATATATATGATATAATTCCTTGTGTATTTCAGGATGGGTTGTGTGAGATATAAACCATGATGTAGCGGACATAGACTGTCCACCCTTATTTTACCATCCTCCGTCCATAAAGAATGCCTAAACAGGGCAGAAACAGAGACACAGAATCAGAACAGTAAGTGCATATATCTATTCTTCAGGCCTGCAAGTGCTTCCTATATTTCCTATGTTTTTTAGGCATTCCTATATTTTCCTTTATTTTACTCAAAACTTCCTATATGTCCTATATTTTGACTCTTTCTCATGAAAACTTTCACCAATGCTCTGAAATGGGCATGAGGAAGGAATTATTTTTTTTTTAAAACATTCAAATCTCTTGTTTGTTGAACAAATTAAGCAGCAGAACGGGTCTCTTCAATCACCACCAATGTGAGTGTATTCAGTGGATATAATTTGATTAAATACCAGAAAACTACCAAGTTTGGAATATACAATGTAGTAGTGACCTGTGTTAAACTCCTTTATTTCCTATATTTTCCTATATTTTATTAAGAAAATTTCTATATTTCTCCTATATTTTGGAAAATGTCCTCCAATATTTTCACTATGAGACACTTGCAGGCCTGCATCTTTGAACTATATAGAACTTCATTATAGGTTCTACCAAATGGCCTCACACCCCATACTTTTATTATTGCTAAATTGTTGTAAGAGCTAGGTTATATTTTTGACTTTTTATAGCAGTCTACTGTTTCTGGGAATGGTCAGAGTTTTCTAAAGACTAGCTTCAAACCCTTCATAACCACACATCACCTGTTTGAAAATGGCAAAGGCCATGACCTGCTTGAATATGACATCGGAGTCTGATCACGATAGTTTGTAGCGAGCAGTCGTAGCGAATTTTCTAGTCAACATTTCCATTGTAATGCCAACAACATCACAAAAATATAAAAATGTCTTCGTTGACATCATGTTGTCGTCATACTCAATTGTTGTGCAACACACGTCACAATAGACCGTCTGACAGAATCGACTACAATGTAGTTGATATTATATGACGTTATGGTAAACAGACTCTGACATCATGGGTCAGAGGTTACAACTTCAATACGTTTTTCACTCCATCTCAGGTGTTTTTTGGGTTAACAACTCAGATTTGACGTCATTTTTCATAGGAAAAAATATCAACCGGTTGTTTGCACAACTTCTCCGTATGTTTTCATGCAAAGGGCACAGGGGTATCTGGTAGAACCTTCAAAGGTGAAATGCAAAGGTTTTTAAATTCTCCATTTTACATTTAATATAGGTTGAATAATTATAGAAATATCAGTATATCTACTTTACTTGGATTAATTTGAATTATCTCGTCTGCTAGAATTTTTTTTAAAGTTGGTACCCCTAGCCCAGCTGAATTCAGATTTACAAAACGTCATCGCTTATCTTTCCTTGATTGTAGCGTCACGTTAGACCAGCCACCCGGAGGCTGAACGTTACAAGTATTGCCGACCGGCCAGGTGGTCTGTTGTGACGTCACAAACCAGCGTCAAACAAGGGCAGATAAGCGATGCAGATTTCATTTCTGAAATCGGCCGGGCTTGAGATACCAACTTCGAAGCACTTTTCAAAAGCTTCCAGGAGACAAAATATGTCAAATAAAATCAAATGAAGTAAATAGGCTGATATTTCAAGCATTAAATGACCCATGAAGAATATAAAAAGGAAAATATGAAAACCTTTGCATTTCACCTTTAAACCTGTTGCAAATGCTCAAAATTAACATGGTAACAATACATACATGTACGTATCATCATCACATGGTGTATAGCTGCAGAGCTGCCTGCTTGCGAAGTCACCAGCTGAAGGAAATGCATTGTAATTAAAATTAAATCCTATTTGCTCCCCCATTTGGATATGTCGCTTGCAGGATTTAACCGGCTTGCAGTAACACGAGTGTCAACCAATCCCGAGAGCTCTTCATTGTGCTTTGAAGGAAACATAATGGTTAAGGCTTTTTGGTTGACTCAGCGGAATCAAACGCTACACTGGCGAGATATCTTCTGATGTTGCCGCACTCCCGCCAGACTGACGCCTTATTGCAGGGTAGAAATATGGACTGGTCCTTGGCATAAACCTTGCATTAAAGCAGAGAAGAATGACCCTATCCCCCCTCCCCGGCTGCAAGTGAAGCTGTTAAAATGCGGCCGTGATGTCATAAGACTACTAAATATTCATGACCTGGTCGCTCTGAACACCAAATTCAATTGAAATCAGTGAGATCCTACATAGCGACATATACGATTGGGGAGCATTGATATGATATTAATTTATTAAATTTATTAAGATTGATTGTACTCATTAATAATAGACCATATGAGGATATGGTACATGTACATATCGCTAAGCCTCTCCCAATAACCATTTATATTCTGAAAACTCACATCATAACAGGGATTCATACAAGTCGAAAATTTGAGTATTTTTTTACTCAAATAAGTGGATTCAGTTTTCGGTATTTTCTTCTATTCGAGTATTTCTTCAAATTTACCACCATTCTCAATGATTTTATATTGTTTCATCCTTTACAAATAACAGGCTATTGAGTTTTTGTCAAAACCTAAAAATAGTTAGCCAAATTCGGAGGTCTGAATTGAGTTTTCGAAGGAATTTTACCCCTGATTACCGGTGGTAAAAAGTGACTTGTATGAATCCCTGCATAACCATTGATGACACATTTGTCGTCTACTCTACTTCAGAGAGTATTGACTCTTAAACTTGTTACAGGTGCTGCCACCCCAAGGCCGACTTCTAAGGTTCAATTAACTCTAGTTGTTTAACTTCTTCACTATTCTCATTGCAATTTGCAGGGAAGAAAGAGATTTGTGTCGACTACTGGAGTTGATCAACACTCCAGCTAGCAAACAACAGGTGGGATTAATTAAGAAACATTCTATTTCTGGTTCTGTAATTATGTTAGACAACGTTGTGAACCATTTACATGTAACCGTCAAGTGTTAACTTAATCATTCTGCAGCCCCATGGGGCTTCCAGGGATTGATCTGGGGTGTCGTTGTGCACACCGCAGGTCATGGTAAGAATAAGCCTCACCTCCTCAGAGAGCTTGTCGTAAGAGGCGACTAACTGAGGCAAATGCGGGGTTCCCGGGTGTGAAAAGGAGTAGGACCCCACCTGAGTGGTTCCCGGGTGTGAAAAGGAATAGGACCCAACGTCGTGATATGACTGAAATATATTTGAAAGCGACATTAAATCATATTCACTCACTCACCCTTATCACTCTGCATCCACTGCCACAAAACACGTTTTTTCAAATTTTGGGGATAAGCACACTTAAGGATGTCCGCTGGTGGGAATCAAAGTATTTAAGTTTTTGCATAATGTTCGTTGTTGCATTCATAATTGAGGAAAAATAAAGAAAAAATATCGGTTTGTGTGCATTTTTTAGCCGTAGACAATGTTAAATAGACTGACCCATGCTTCATCTGATAACCCAGAAAACTTTGGGAATAGCCCTAGTTTTGAAGCATATTCACGAAAAATCGTATAAATAGTATTCACCTTTTTCTTTTATTCTGTTTGAAGATAATCACTATGTCTATCAAAATTTATCAAATTTGTTTATTGTTGCTGCACAAAATTCTCAGCTAGAAGACTTTTAAAGGAAATCCCTATCTCTTTAACCTAGGAAAGGGAGATAACCTACTGAGAAAAACAGGCAAAAACGTGGAAAATGGCCGCTAAAGCTCAAAACCACCAGCAGAATAACTTAACGAGAAATATAATGAACATATCCTTTGAACATGAATTATGATTTCCATTTTTTACACCCCAAGGACATGTAGGACAGGCCTGTGCTGCAATATTAGTCTGGACATGGATAAGCTATGGTAACCTGTAACCTATAACGTTGCTTCAGGATTAAATATATGGTAACACATAATATTATGGTGATCCATAGAGGGTCTTCTAAAGCTGAAATTGGAAAACCTTCAGGAGAAGGTGGTCTACCATTCATCAGTACAGTAACATACATGTATTAGCTCATTGTCTATTCCTACGAAGTAGGCTCTCATTTGAAAATTGTCCGGTAATGAGTCGGTCAGTCCATCCGAACCCTTTCGTCGGCAAAATAAGGAGAACCGTTGACATTAGAACCTTGATTTCTGGCAGGAACGTGCATTAGGGAACTGTTACCAGCAAGTTCTGAGCTGACCTACTTTGTAGAAAATTTGACCTACTTAGGTGACCTATAACCTTACGCTTGGACCCCCAAGTCATCTTTCTCACCCTACTTCGTAGGTTCTGTGACGTTAGTCATACTACTCAAGACATGTGTATAAACATCGAAGGTAAATAAAGATTGATTTGATTACAGCACAGGCCTGGTATCAAAAAGAGAATATAGATCTCATTGATAAAAATCGTATCAATTTCCTTGTTTTGTTTTCACCCTCAGCTGCCGTCTCTGGACTATGAAAGTCATCGTCCCACCGGTTTGTTTCAGTGGCCGGCCCCTCAGCCGAAATCAGGGGCCTACCAACTCCAATCCACCGAGACCTTCGCTCTCGAGCAGTTCAGGTAATGGTGACTGGATACTCAACATCTAACTTTTTCCACCATCTCTACAATGGGCAATGCAGAATTATTGTAGGCCTACATGTACAAGTGCACAAAATTATGTGATGCACGATGTACAAATTCAGTCTCTCAGTTTTAAGGAGAGTGATCACTCTCCCTTCCTATCACTCCCCTAAATTTTTGCCCAGGAGAGCTTTTGATCACTCTCCTCGAAACTGCCATTGGACTGGAGAGTGATACTGGAGAGAGTCAGTGATCACGGTCCATACTCCATGTGTTATTCTGCACACCCCAGGTCATGGGATTGACAGGGGTGTCATTCTGCACACCCCAGGTCATTGGATTGACCGGGATGTCATTCTGCACACCCTAGGTCATGGGATTGACTTGCGGTGTTATTCTGCACACCCGATGTCATTGGATTGACTGAGGTGTCATTCTGCACACCCCAGGTCATGGGATTGACTGGGGTGTCATCGGGCACATCCCAGGTCATGGGATTGACTTGGGGTGTTATTCTGCACACCCCAGGTCATGGGATTGACTGGGGTGTCATTCTGCACACCCCAGGTCATTGGATTGACTGGGGTGTCATTCTGCACACCCTAGGTCATGAGATTGACTTGGGGTGTCATTCTGCACACCTTAGGTCATGGGATTGACTCGTGGTGTCATTGGGCACACCCCAGGTCATGGGATTGACTTGGGGTGTCATTCTGCACACCCCATGTAATAGGATTGACCTGGGGTGTCATTCTACACACCCCAGGTCATGGGATTGACTTGGGGTGTCATTCTGCACACCCCATGCCATAGGATTGACTTGGGGTGTCATTCTGCACAGCCCAGGTCATGGGATTGACTTGGGGTGTCATTCTGCACAGCCCAGGTCATGGGATTGACTTGGGGTGTCATTCTGCACAGCCCAGGTCATGGGATTGACTTGGGGTGTCATTCTGCACAGCCCAGGTCATGGGATTGACTTGGGGTGTCATTCTGCACACCCCATGCCATAGGATTGACTTGGGGTGTCATTCTGCACAGCCCAGGTCATGGGATTGACTTGGGGTGTCATTCTGCACAGCCCAGGTCATGGGATTGACTTGGGGTGTCATTCTGCACAGCCCAGGTCATGGGATTGACTTGGGGTGTCATTTTGCACAGCCCAGGTCATGGGATTGACTTGGGGTGTCATTCTGCACACCCCATGCCATAGGATTGACTTGGGGTGTCATTCTGCACAGCCCAGGTCATGGGATTGACTTGGGGTGTCATTTTGCACAGCCCAGGTCATGGGATTGACTTGGGGTGTCATTCTGCACACCCCATGCCATATGATTGACTTGGGGTGTCATTCTGCACACACCAGGTCATGGGATTGACTTGGGGTGTCATTTTGCACAGCCCAGGTCATGGGATTGACTTGGGGTGTCATTCTGCACACCCCATGCCATATGATTGACTTGGGGTGTCATTCTGCACACCCCATGTCATAGGATTGACTTGGGGTGTTATTCTGCACACCCCATGTAATAGGATTGACCTGGGGTGTCATTCTACACACCCCAGGTCATGGGATTGACTTGGGGTGTCATTCTGCACACCCCATGTCATAGGATTGACTTGGGGTGTTATTCTGCACACCCCATGTAATAGGATTGACCTGGGGTGTCATTCTGCACACCCCATGCCATATGATTGACTTGGGGTGTCATTCTGCACACCCCAGGTCATGGGATTGACTTGGGGTGTTATTCTGCACACCCGATGTCATAGGACTGACTTGGGGTGTCATTCTGCACACCCCAGGTCATGGGATTGACTTGGGGTGTCATTCTGCACACCCCAGGTCATGGGATTGACTTGGGGTGTCATTCTGCACACCCGATGTCATAGGACTGACTTGGGGTGTCATTCTGCACACCCCAGGTCATGGGATTGACCTGGGGTGTCA
>JAVTVY010030116.1:0-12225 GCA_036873755.1 Hanleya hanleyi | reverse complement strand
GAACGATGGCACAAACTTTTCGGTGATTTTTGCGAATTTTACCATGAAAAGATGTAAAAACGCAAGACTTGTTACATAAGTTACAGGTGTAAATTGAATAATTGTTCAATCAGTTGGTGTCAAAATGCAGAAAATCGAGTGATAGAAATTTGCGGAAGCCTTTTGAAAAAAAATATCCGGATTTCTCGGGAAATTAAGAAAAAATGACCAAAATTTGCAGAAAAAATGCTTTAAAAAAGTCAAATCGCCTCCCGAAAACTTCTATCACTCATTTTTGAAAAATTGAGGACTCCATCTTTAGAAACATGTGCCACACTCCACAGTAACGAAGGACCTATGGGGATGGGTTTTGCTGTCAAAAGACGCGCACCTCTCACCGACTGAAAATATTTGTGTGTGCATCGCGTACGTGTGAAAAAGAGGTCAACGGGCACCGCCCCTTTTGTTGTCCACGTGTCAAGGATCAAGGTCGGGCCAAGATGTAAAATCAATGACGTGCTACTCGCAGTTTAAAATAGATCTAGCCGTTACGTAATGAAAAAGGAAACCACATACACCATTCTTTTGATCCTGCAAAAAATTCCAAAGTATACACGTCGATATATTGCTCAGCCTCTCTCCCTTTTTCTTGATACACGCGAGCAGTTGTGCCTGGAATTTTAATTGCTCTCAGCATATCAGAAGATAATATAGTATCTGTGTGGTTTATGTTGTATTTTTCATCTGTTCACGTTGTTGTTGTTGTTGTTGTATTGATAATTTTCTTGGCCAAGGCCTAAACATATATATTATTGTTAGTAAAAACGGAGCATATTTTGTGAAAAAGTTTACCTCCAGGAAAATTGTCAAGTAGATATTACGTGCACTGGACACTGTATCACCCAGTACTGTATGTAATCTATACCTTAAATTCATAAAATAACATTAATTGTTGTATATTTAAATTTTTTGATTTCTGATAATAAATTAATATAAGCCTTAATAATTTAATTGAATTTAAACTTTGCAGAGTCATCATAATACCTGTACTGGATATAGTCATTATTGAATAAAGTAATATCAAAAGTAGCACTTTTGTAAGATGGCAAATTACTCATAATTAAAAGACTATTTTGAAGGAACTATTGCTGTAATAAAGATGGTATTACTTCTACTTCATGTGTTAATAGAGATGTATGATCATTATTTGGAGTGCGCTGTAATCTTAACTCCAGTAACAGTCGGGTCATTTCTTTTCAAGTTAAGACAGCCATTGAGAGAACATTGAACAATACTTGTCCACTCTTCCCAATATACATCTTCACTATCAACACAATTTCTACGTTCTCACTTCAACTCGCTCTTGATTTATCTGAATACCTTCAGTAAAATCCAGGAATTTCACCTAAAACAAGAGACGAACTAATCAGAACGTACATACCGATTGTGTGTATAGAGTGACACCCTCAAGTAGCGGCGTCATTCCTCATATAGGTGAGCCAATCAACAATGCTCTTATACATGTAGGACACATTTTGAAATTAAAATGGTTTCAAGGTCAGTGGCGTCTCTTGTCTATTTATAAGTTCTTTAATGGGGCATATATATCAAGGAAAGTTCGAAGTGGAAATGTAGAAAATGGCTTGATAAAGTGAAGATACCCAATATATGAACTTGTATACGAAGTTCACCTGTGTTCACCAGTAAGCCAAATGACTTAAATTGAAGAAGAAAGCCAAAGGACTTGAGAAATACCTGGACAGAAATTTTGTCTTCCCTGATCCTGACCAGGCAATGGTACAGCAGAACTCAGACAGTGGTATCAGCAGGTGGACAGAATTGGAAGCGGACAAACAGAAAGTATATTGGGAATTGGACACTTTTGAAACAAAATACGAGGCCATGTGTGAGTTACAAGACCTGAATCGTGAATATGAAGAGGATTTCTTGGCGAACAGAGATGATGAATTTGCGGAAAATCGAAATATGATGCACTTCAGTCTTATTTCTAAAGTAAATGTGCCGAGTTGGATACATGATCAGCTAGCTGGGACAAAGAGAAATCTCAAGAAGAAATTGAAGCGAATGGAAGCAACAATAACAAAGCAGCTCAACTAATTAGCCGAAATGAAATGCAGCAAGCAGGACGACTCGACGAAACAGAAACTTAATGATACAATACAAAAACTACAAACTTGCCGTTGAGGTAAAACACGAAGATAGTCAGAAAACAAAGAGAGCATTAGAGAACACAGTTACAAAACTAAAGGCAGAAGTTGAAGTTGTAAACATGAGACCCGATCATCCAAAATAGAACTGAACCTTGATGAGTTTGAGGAACTGAAACTTCAAGTGAAGCATCTGAAAAGCCCATTTGAGGATTGCAGATAAACGGATGACGTCATACAGGTTGTGATGGAACTTCTATCTCTGAATATGAGCATGAATGAAATAAATTCTGTTATAAGAATTGTTTTGGCCAAATTAGCATTAATTCATGTGGATGAGAAGGATCTCCCATCGAATTCATAGAAGCCAGACATCTGGGCTATGTTCAAGTTGGAGAGGCCATGCTTGAGTCGTTGGAATCAAGTACACGTGGAACCACCACGCCAGGTATTGTGGGAAATACTTTGCACACCAATACCACTTCCAAGAAACCCCCATCAATTCCAGAACTTCCAAATAACAACTGGTGCCAATGAAACACTTTCTGTTGGCTTACACTAGATGGGGAAAAACCTGACGCGGAATCAATCGTGCAATCATTCACGGACTGCATGGATGAGCTGGGCGAGGTCATTGGTGGAGGGACTGATGCCAATGATCATGTTGAGAGGCTGGTGGCATCCAATAAAAACACAATGTCTGGCCTTAGGTCCTCAAATTTGTGTTTCAACAGGAAGCTGCAAGCACTATGAAAAAAACTTCTTCCAAAAGTTAGACAGTTGGGATACATTAGAAGGAATCGGATCGCAGATCTCTGGCATGGGGACTTTTTTGGCAAGCTGCATCTTCTTGTTAACTTTGCCTCTGAAAGCAACAAATCCTTATCTGCGTTTGACAGTATCACATTTGAAACAATGGGTAGCCAATCCTTTTCGAGCAACACGGATAAGCTGCCTGATCTTCTGAAGAACCCAGAAGACTTGGTGGGGAGTCGCATTTCATTCAACTGTGCAGAGGAAGGAGAAGAAAGGTCACAATGGGTTGATTCCATTGTTATATCCGTGGCAAAAGAGGATGCTTCCAACCCTTTGAAACGGAATATTATATTAAGTATGATTTTGATAATGCCTTAATGGAGGCATCAGTTGGAAATACCCGTTGCTGCAGGACTTGAAAAAAAGGTGATCTTCTCCTTGTATAAATAGCATTTGTCATCATTTTTTTAATGTTGATGTGAGTTACACCCAACATTGCGTAATTTTGACATCACTGATTATTTCAATCACCTATGGGAATGTAACAACATTGAGAAAAGAAAATATCGAATACTATGGATCATTTTCTTACTTACACAGTTATGGTTGTTGGTGTGGAGCATACTACTATGAGTGGCGATGGAGGACAATTGTGGACGTCTCAACCACCAACTTATCGTAATTGACTCCTCTCTTGTTGGTGCGAGTGACGGTGCCCAACATTGACAGAATTAATTAGATTCATCACCATCGTACATGAATGTAATAACATTGAGAAAATAAAACCGGATAAAATAACACGATTTATCCCTTTTTTCTGCTTGTTGGTGTGAGTTGTGCCCAACATGAACATGAACGTATTAAACTTGAGAAATAAAACAGTATCAAATAATATGGATCATCACGTTACTTGGACATAATGGTTGTTGGTGTGGAGCATTCTACCTTGGGTGATGATGGGGGGCCAATTGTGGATGTCGCAGCCGCCAACAAAACATATACATGTATAGTAGACAGAATGAATGTAAATTAGCATATGTAAAACAAAAATAAACAAGGTTATACATGTACATCACCAGTTTGACTTGTATTCATACCATCTCTGTTTTTCCTGAACGGGTAATTGATTAGTGTTATCAACATCGACACTGAGTATTGCTTCCCTTTCTGCTGCCGATACAACCCTTGCAGGAATCTGTTGCTGGTTCTGCCCACCCCACGGTTTCGCTTTCCTTGGGTCTTTTATTGTTCAGCATCGTCTTTTCTAAAATCTGATCATTTTGATCAGCATAATGCTCAGTGTTGCTGTGATATCATTATTTAGAATTGAATTGTTATGTTGTAAATGATTATTTTTGCCATGCCTATTTCTTCATACAATTATGATTGTTACAATAACTTATTCCACTTGTCAACCACAGTATTGCTTGAAGTTGCCAGTTGTGGTAACACTTGTGGCTGGCATTGGGTATTCTATGGTAAATAATATCTTACAAATTTATTTTTTGTTTATTGTCTATCATTTTTATTTCCTTTAAGGTCTTTCCCAATGCTAGCCACGGCATACTGGGGTGGTATGTCTGCAAGTGACTTACTTTGTTGAAAACAGTTGCAACATGGGTACAACTTATACTGATGAGTCTTGAAAAGATGAAACATACATTCGATAAATACTGATACGAAATCACCATAAGAAAATATGAACTTAGTTGATACATATATGCAAATGATATGCAAATTAGCTCATAAATATTAACCAATCAAAAACATTTTTAAAATCTACTGTAACCAATATCCCACAGCAAAAAATCATAAAAGTTAGTGGTTTTAAAATTGAGGTATTGCGATATGAACACCAAAATCAGAAGTATAACGCTTAGAATACAACTGTTTGTCTTCAATAATTTATGCAAATTTATGCATAATTTATGTCGAGGTATTGACAATGAGACTTCAAATGTATATTTTTTGTCTAATCTTACATAATTACAAGTAAATTATTGAATCCATGCAAAAAAAAATAAATACAAGCTGGATTTATCAATTGAAAATGGATGAAAACATAGTTTTGGGTGCAAATTTGATACATATATGCAAATGATATGCAAATTAAGAGCTTACTATTAACCAATCAGGATCCTTGAAGGAATATTTTAAAAGAGTGATACTTGAAGTACATGTGTCCCAAAAATTATGAAAATTGAGTGAATATTTAACGATATCCATCGTTTCAAAGTTGAAATTCCTTTGTGCCATGGGATTTGGGCATTTCCCATAGGCTCCATGTTAATGGCATGTCCCCCAAAAAATCATCATTTCCGGAACTTCAAACTCTTTGACATCAGCGAATACTGGACGGATTTTCATTCTGTAAAGTTTTTTCTTCTTCTACAGGTCCTGGCTTTCAAATGAGGTATAAATTGTATGTGTGTGATGAAAATCTCTTTTTTGGTGTAAACTGCCTATTAGGTAGCATGGCTGAAGACGGGCAAGTATTCGGCGGCCATGGCAGTCATATTGGATTACGCAGGTTGCTGAAAAACAATCCATGCCGCCATTCTGTCACTCATACCAACCCAGTGTTAAAGTTTGACGTCAATCGGACAAATTGTTTTTGAGTTATTATAGTCACAAGCTTAGGTAGCATGGCTAAATATGGCGAAGGCCTCGGCGGGCATGGCGGCCATATTGAATTACGCAGGTTGCCGGAAAAACAATCCCAGCCATTCTCTCACTCATACCAACTGACTGTCCAAGTTTGATGTCAATCGGACTAATAGTTTTCGAGTTATTGCAGTCACAAGCAAAGTTTGGTGGAATGACGGAATGACGGAACGACGGAATGGCGGACGAAGCAAATCCCGAAGCCTCCCTCCGGTATCGGGTGGGGGACAATGAATATATGTAAGCCACAGAAAACGAATTTAGAGTGGAACCCTCTATTTTAACTCCGAGATAACCCTTCTATACCTCCAAGAGCGCAGAGTATCTCTTAGATAGACACTATCGATTGTATGCCGTAAACATTGAACGAAATAGTGCGGGCAAAAGGTTTTCGCTGATTAACCATTGAACGAAATAATTTCCTGCATGGAGCACAACCTTTGGACATGAAATTTTCTACATAATAAATCAGTACCTTCTTAGCTCTATCAACACAGCGACACATATTTTCAGTTTCATCCAGTCATCGAGCTCCAGTCACTTTTCCTCCATAGCTGGGCATGATAACACAAATCCGTAGTTTGGGATGACGTCATTCGTTTATGCTAACCTGTAGATCAACGCCATTGATGATGTTCGGAAAGATTCCTGAGTAAGAAAAGGTCATCGTTTAATTAGTCGTCGTTGACACGTGTAATTTTAGTTTGTATTTATCGCGTTAAACCATTAGAGTTGAAGATATTTTGTCAACTACATCAGCCGCATATCTACTCGTCTTAGATGGCTTGACTCTATCCCCGATTATCCCTACCAATTAGCGAAGGTGTCAATTCCCCGGGAATCAGTGTGACACCAGTGTAGTTCTGATTCACTGCGAGATTAGTCGGCCTCTCAGCACCGGTATCCGGGTGTTTACAAATGGCGGCCACGAGGGACACATAATCACGTGGTGTGACCGCGACTTTCCCCAATCGACTCTCCGCCACACGAGAATGCTGACCGACAAGTTCACGATGTAATGTTAATACTTAGCGCTGGTATGAAAAGTGGAATAAACACAAACTATTTATGTAGTAAACTAAAGCTTGTCTGATCAACCCGTGGTGGAATCTGGAGACAACTTTTATTATAATATCGAAACCGATAGGTTGATCCGTTGTACAATTCCAAAATACAAGCGTCTAGTCCGTCATTCAATATTCAGCCGTCGTCCATCCAAAGACCTGTTACATATTCCATATAACAGCATTAGCACCAAATTTAAAAAAGAAATACAATCATAGTGTACATAAACGTAAGCTAGCTTCTTGCAAGAGAGAAGCGGTCCACAGTATTAAATGATGCTAGCAAGATATCATGATGTTCCAATAATATCAAATCCGTATCGCTAATCACTATTCTTAAAGGATTTTAATCAATATTTTTTTTTCTCTGGAATATGTGTCAGAAGAGTTAGTACTTAATTAAGAATTTTTTTTTTTAAATTTCCTTTTTTTATGTGGGCATATTTAAGCCTTTTTGGCAGCTCTATTTTGCTCCCAGTCAGATATGCATATTTGTGGAATGAAAGGGAGGCCGCCAATTTGTGACGTCACAGGCGCGAGAGCTCGCTAATGACAGGTAGCAATTTAGTATGAATTACATACTGGGAGAGATTTCTTTTAGTGGCATTTAGAAGTTGAGAAGTAGATAAATAAACAAATTACTTATGGATAACAACTTCTAGTTTATTCGGGACGACGTTTTGATACAGGTATCGTTCTCAAGACAATGAAATCAATGAATAAATAAGCCGTATATATTCATCCCCAGCGCGTATGACCTACTGATCCAGGAACCCCACCGTGCCTTGAAGCCCACCTTGTTAATTAATCCAGCCATCTCCACAAGCCTAATCCTGTCCTATTAAATATTTCTCACCTAGTATAATACTAATTCAATCAATTCGACTCGAGAATACTACCGCCTAATAAATAGCAGTGTAAATTGACTCCAAAATGCCGTATTGTGCCGCCTACGGTTGTACAAACGAGCAGAAAAAAGGTTGTGGGTTGAATTTTTTCTCGTTTCCCGTGGAGACCATCCGTCGGAAAAATGGGTCATTGCAGTTCTGCTTATCTTTTTATATACTCCTTCCCCAGGGCTTCGTGTTTAGAATTAGTGCGCCAGCTAAAAATAGCTTACGTCAGAATATTTAGGAGAGGGTATTTGAAATCAGGCGAGTGGTTGCAATATAATACAATATAAAATATGACCGTTTACGTGAGCTAAATATCACTCTCGTGACATGAATTTACTAGACTGTTTGCGTGCAGGTGGGCTATCTGATAATGTCACCAACACCCGTTGTGCGAGAAATTGCCCCTTATCTGCGAAAAGTCGGGAGCAGGACCGCTAGAAAGTCGCAATTTGTTCTTTTCTATCAATTACGCTAGCTGGACGGCATATTTCTACTGGAAATAATTTATTGAACACAGATTTGCCAGAAGTAAAAACGAAATGAACTAAATATTTTTGATAGATAATATATAACGTCGTACTTTCAAACTGACCTGAACGAAAGAGAAAACTCCAAAATTGGCGTACGTCTCAGTGTTGAAATTTCACCAGCTAGGCCTGGACTAACAAATTATTTCGATCATTGTCTAAATATTTATTTATTCTGTGCATAGGGGGCCTATATATAACGTCCGGCATAGATAATAAGTAACATACCAGTATGTGTTTACAAGTCGACCTTGTTCCGTGTGGGACGGTTCATCTGTTTCAGATTCGCTTTCCCTCTGTTCCATCTCATTTCGGTCGTTTGGTACGGGTTCAAACTGATACGGCAGAACGTCAAGATGTCCATTTATGTCGTCTGTATTAGATCATCATCACTGGCATATTCCTCCATGGTTTCGAATCGTTTTCGATTAATTATACAGCGATATACGCGATGGAGTAATCGCAAATCCACAGCTTAATATATAGCGCTGACAGCTGCCCACAGGACACGGTCTCCTGTCTGACGTCACAAGGTCACGTGACGCCTAAGCTCATTAACGGGTTAACTGGCGGAAATTGAGCTACAGGTCTTTAATTAAAAAAAGGCTTAAATACGCCCACAGGGGACAAGGAAATTAAAAAAAAAAAACTTAATTAAGTACTAACTCTTCTGACACATATTCCAGAGAGAAAAAAAATATTGATTAAAATCCTTTAATCCATGTGATTTTTGTCCCCCGCCGCAACGCGGCCGGAGACTTTAAAATGGTTCTTGCTTCTATGTGTCCGTGGATATCCGTGGATGTCTGTTCAAATACTTCGCAAGCGATAACTTGCTTTATGCTTTATCGGATTCCTCTGAAATTTGGCATCTGCATTCTTTGTGACAAGACGTCGGTGGGTATTGCGTTTCAGCAAGATCCGCCTAAAGGTGGCGCCACTGCCTCTTGTTCCTATCCTCTGTGCTTGTCCGTGGATATCTGTTCAAATCCTTCGCGAGCGATAACTTTCGAAACGATTTGTCGGATTCCTCCGAAATTTGGCAAATGCATTCCTTGCGACAAAACGTCAGTTGGTGTTGCGTTTCAACAAAATCCGCCCGGAGGTGGCGCCACTAGAGTTCATTTCATTATTCCGTGTTGCAAGTGACATAACTTAGAAACACTTGGTCGAATTTCTTTGAAATACCCTACCTTTCTGGGTAATCACATGAGAAACGCTAATCGGAATCTTCTCAAATTTGGCATGCATGTACCATGCCAGGAGATGTTGCTTGGGGTTGCCTTTCGCTCACTTGCACTCACAGGTGCCGCCACCTGGTGGCAAAATCATCCATTGGTTTCCGGGTAATAACTTGAGAACCACCCATCGGATTCTTCTTAAATTTGGTATGAATGTACCTGGACATGAGATGTCGCTTGAGAATACATTTCTCCGACTTGCGCCTAGAGGTGGTGCCACCTGGTGTAAAAATCTAAATTTGGTTTCCGGGCAATAACTTGAGGACCCTCGTCAGATTCTTCTCAAATTTGGTATGCGGATAACATGACACCCCGATACCATGTCCCTTGGGTTTGTATTTTGCCCACTTCTGCCTACAGGTGGTGCCTCCTGGTGGAAAAATTTGTTTCCGGGCAATAATTTGGGAACTGCTCATCAGATTCTTCTCAAATTTGGTATTCATATGTGACCCACCCCAAATAACACAAACACCGGTAATAACTTGAGGATCCCTCTTCAGATCCTTCTCAAAGTTCATTTGGGACTGCGTTTTGCCTGCGTGCGCCTACAGGTGGTGACACGTGGTGGCAAAGTTTAAATTTGGTTTCCGAGCAATAGGTTGAGGATGCCTTCAGATTCTGGTCAAATTTAGTTTGCAGATAATATGCCATGAGATGTCGCTTGGGGTTGCATTTTCGTTACATAAATTTCATGCTACACCGTGAGGAAAATATATTACAGCAGCAATCAACATTCAGTCAGCCTTTCTGAGTTGATCTCAAAACCTGGGGAGGCGGAAAAACCCTTCTGCTTCTTACGCCTGTGAAGTAGCTGTTGTCACCCTCATGTATATTCCCTGAGACCGAGAACGCTTATAAATATTGCTGCCATTTTGACGGGGGACCTAGCATCCTCTGGCTGCTTGTCGTGGTAAAGTCGTTATCTAGAGAATGATGTATATCAGTCACGCTTTGATTGTGACTGTTCATATGAACACCATGAGGATCTTGAAGTACATGGGTTCATACGGCCCTAGCCAAGAAATGCATAACAAATGTTACCTTCCAAACCAGATAATGTCTACAGGTCTTTTTAATATAGATGAATAACATAGAAATCAGCCCGCTACGATGGTATATGTAGTCTCCTCCACAGGCGTATTTGTTCAGAAATGGATTGATATAAACGCCTAGTTATGTCAACACTTCACCGATTATCCCTTCGTTTTTACACGCGTTTTCTCGTATAGCTAACGCAGAATGTCCGTGCTATCCGGTATGGTATGCAATGAATTATTCATGACAGAGGTCAAGTTCTACCCAAGTTCAAAGTTCTAGGGTCATGTTAGATTTAAACCAGTACGCGAACTGTCTGCGGGGAAAGGAAATGACTCCCCGTGCTTGTGCGCACGCCTTGCTGGCAATTTGAACAAAACAATATTTGAATTAGCACGGTAAGTTCATTTTAATTAGTCATCTACTTTGGAGCTTGTCAAAAATCAATAGTCAACTCTGCATAAATTTTCTTTTTTTTTGGTAACGTGTAGAAGAAAATGAACCCTACAAAATGATTATCATTTATCCGTGATATCGATAATCTATCACACATGAAAGAACTTTGCCATTCTCTCCATATACAACTCCAGTACATGCAGTTGTTTCGTGTATAGGGGGCTCAATTACATATGTATACACGATGCAAAATGATTTAAACTATTGATTTGTGACAGCTCTAAAGTAGACGACGACTAATTAAAATGGACAAACTTTAGTGAATTTATCTGTATACTGTACGTTGAACCTCCATTATTTAAACTCAAAATGGGGTTCAGATCCAAACTGAAAAAAATCCTAAAAAGACATGTTGGAAAATCGACACAAAGTTGAATATTCTGTAAAATTCGATAATACGCGGTCGCGATCATTGACAGACAGAAGGGAGAGAAAACAAATTAGCGTATACTGAATCTAATGTATATATACTTATTAATTGACTGTGTATGTTATTACCCGAATACAGTGTAAAACGGCCTGTCTATACGTCATGTTGAACCCGGCCTGTATTGGCCGAGTTGTATTGGCCGAGTTGAAAGCTGTATTGGCCGGGTTGAATGTTGTATTGGCCGAGGTGAACGAAATGTCAATTAATAAAAATATTATGAATCGATTGTTTTCGTATAGCCTTAGTATTGACCTTCGGGTCGACGTATTGGCCTTCGGCCCGCGGCCTCGGGCCAATACGGCGACCCTCAGGTCAATACGAAGGCAATACGAAAACAATCGATTAATAACATACAATACTTGTATACACACAAGAGCAAAACTGATGGCAAAACAATCAGGATTTAATTGTTTGGGGTTTTTTTCGTGGAAAACGAGTTTTTGTATTTGAAATCTATTTGTTTTATGATAAGAAGTTACACTCGTAATTAACAGTTCAGTGTGTCAGCAATATAATACGATGTAATATGATTTCCCACTGGGCATTTATTGCTTTATTAAGCCATGACTTACATAAACCCTTACATTACCCACATGGCCAAGGGCTTACAGGGTTTTATCCAATAATCCCGAATAAACAATACTTACATATACAAAAATATATACACATATATATACATATACACATATACATACATACACTCACGCACATATATACACACCCATATACATATACATATATATATATACATATATATACGTTCAAATATAAAAGGTAGATATTTACTCCCCACAAGAAACAGTAAACTGTAGCTCAATTATGTATCACAGAAGTAGCTCAGATAATATATCATTCGCATCGATTTTAAGTACAAAATTACAGGAGATGAAATATTTATTTCACATATTTCCTTATTAGATCAATATGATGTATTTTAGGTAGCTTGTAGATCGGCTAGGGGACCCCACTTGGTTTGAAAGGCTGCGAGAGAGCTATTGGTTAAAGCAAT